>WNWK01020580.1:0-35572 GCA_009830355.1 Cherax destructor | reverse complement strand
TCATAAGTCATTCAAAGTCATTTTTCAGAAAGCGTCAATTCATTCAGAAAGTCAGTAAAGTCTTCGTGGGTCAGTCAAGCATTCAGGTCAGTCAAGCATTCATGGGTCAGAAAGTCATTCAGTAAGTCAGCGTATTCGTGTGTCAAGTCTTCAGTAGTCGCGCACAGTCAGTCAGCGCATTCAGTCAGTCAGCGCTTCAGTCAGTCAGTCAATATTCGCGTAGTGTTTCCCAGTCAGTCAGTCGTCATTCAGTCATCAGTCAAGTCATTCATCAGTCAGTAAAGTCACCCAGTCAGTCAGTCAAGCAGCATACACAAACTTATGTTTACATCTTTTAGGGAAAAAGTAACACTTCAAGGGCCAGGGTTATGTCTTGTCTAATATCTTTGTTTTTTTTAATTCAAGATAAAAACACAATTCCTTATTTTATTTTCACAAACACAGCTGGCTTGGCCAGGATTTTTAAGCTTAAAAATACATGAATGCTGGGGTCCGTGGTGGTGGGTAAGGCGGGTGGTGTCTGCTGAACCACAAAAACAGTAGTAGTATCAAACTGCTTGTGAGAATGGTTACTTTTTTTTCCTTTCCCCACAACAAGTAAGTTTATTCAGGTATACACAGAACAGTTACGAAGTTATACATGGGATATGTGAGAACCGGGAAAACCCCAAAAAAGCAGAGTGACAGTTTTTCCCATTGACTGACTTGGGTTATCCAGGTTCCTACACATATGCTGCTAGTATGATAATGGAACGACCACCTAAGGGGTTTCAGAGGTCAGACCAGCTCCTGGCCCTGTATCTGAATAAACTTGTTTACAGGAAGGAAAAAACAAAATTCCCCTTTTCCCCAAAGCATGAGGATTTTGGGAAATAACCATGCGCCAAAAATTTTTCCCCCCTGCCGAAACCGGGAATATCATCTTTTCGTCGTGTAAGATGATAATGTGTCCAAATCTTTAAAACGTGCAATACCGTAACGTGCAACTAACGTGCTAAATGACGTTCTACAGTACATAAAACATACTAGCAAAATAACCAGGGGGTCGAAACTGAATTTGGGCCCCGCCTCAAAGTGGATGTTTTGTACACTCCCCCCAAAAAATTATTTAAATGTATTTTTTTTAATCTTTTTTAATGATTTTTGGGGGGGTAAAAGGCTAATTTAAATTTTCATTATTCCAGGAACAAATTTGTTGGTAACGGCACTCGAACAGCATTCTGGAATGAGTTATTGCCAAACCGGGGTCCACTGTATTACATATATCAAATTTCATTTTTTTGGGATCATAACCTCTAGAAAAAAATCCTTTAAATTTTAGGGAATATACAATTTTATTTCTTTCATTAATTCCAAAACAGAAAGGGCTTTCAATCTTGGGGGCTGCCAAGGGTCAGGGAGACAAAACTGCACAACATGAGAATGTAAACAACCTTTACTGACCATGTGAATTCAGTCAATAATCTAAATTATAGGGACCATGTGAAGCTGTACTCCTTGGAATATAAGCAAGAACAATACATCATAATTTACACTTGGAAATACCTTGATGGACTGGTTCCAAATTGGAACACTGAAATTACTCCCCACAAGAAAAAAAAAAAGGCTCAACAGATGATGCAAAATACCTTCAATGCAAAGCAGAGGGTGCAATGAGTCCACTAAGATACAACTCAATAAATGTAAAGGACCAAGATATTTCAACACCCTACTTTCATGCGTATGTAGAATTACCAATAAACCCTAGCTGTTTCCTATCACTTGAGTCGTGGAGCCTACATTTGACCACATGCGGCTGACACAAACAACCTGGATGATCAGGTCATCAACCAAGAAGCTTGATCTGGGGCTGAGCCCAAGAGCAGTGACCCCCCAGAATACTGTTCAAGTAACCTTTAAGTAATCAGATACAGTGGACCCCTGAGTTATAAGCATAATTCATTCCAGAAGGCTGCTCAAGTGCCATTACCGAACAAATTTTCTCCCTTAAGGAATAATGTCAAGTAGGTTAGTCCATTTCAAACCCCCAAAAATACACTTACAAAAGCACTTACAATATTACACTTACATAATTGTACGATTTCAGAGGTGCTCGTAACTCGGGGGTCCACTGTACCTTGATATGCTTTGCATTTTTTAATTCCACTACATGAACTTTACCAAACTGTATATTCTAGTGTACAAGTCATCTTGTGTACCTCATGTTCAGCATGAGCTGTTTGATATGCTTGTGTCAGGGGTCGCATGTTGGCTTTCGGAGTGCTGATCAGGCTTGAATTATCTGGCGACATAATGCTGCTTATATTGGCTGACATGTTCTCTTTATCCCCAGTAATTGTCTGAAATATAATTCATAGATTATATCATTTTTCTTATAAATGTAATATGAAAATGGAACATTGAACAAAACCATTATTTGTAAAAGTAACTTGCAGAACACAATCCTGAATAAAATATTATTCTCTTGCATACACCATATATACACTACATACTGTATAATTTTTAAGCTGATCACAAATATTTAAAAATTAAAAAAATTATAAATTATTATTTTTATTATTACATTGGAACCCCGGTTAACGAACACCCCAGAAATCGTGCAATTATGTAAGTATAATATTGTAAGTGCTTGTGGAAGTGTATTTTTGGGGGTCTGAAATAGACTAACCTAAATGACATTTTTCTTAAGGAAGTAAATTGCTCGGTAATGGCACTTGAGCAGGCTTCTGCAATGAATTTTTTTCGTTAACCGGGGTTCCACTGTATTATTATTACAAAATAAAATCAGTTGAACCTACTCAAAGCAGGTGTAGGACTGAAGTCGTCCATGAGTCATCTCTTGACCTATGGTCAATAGATGACTCGTGGTGACTAATTTAGGGCAACAGCCAAACAAAATGGGCTTTAAAAAAACTCCTGTGAGTGGTTACTTTTGCTCGACAAAACTACTTTGATTGATTAAGCGTTAAAAAAAAAAAAAAAAAAAAAATTTGATTGGCTGTTGTCCTAAATTAATCACCATGTATCATCTCTTAGACACAGGTGAGTTATGCAAGTCTGACAAATGCATTATAAAATTTGTAAATTTTCTAAGATTAACCCTTTGAGGGTCGAGAGGCCCTCTCTCAAACTTGTTCTCAGGGTCGAAAATTTTTTAGAAAAAAAAAAATTATTTTTTCTTATGAAATGATAGAGAATCTTTTTCCGATCATAACGCCACCAAAATTATGAAATTTGATGGAAAACTAACGGAGTTATGCTCTCGCGAAGTTAGCGGTATCGATGACATTTACGCGTCGGCGATTTCGCCCAATTTGAGCCCTATTTTCGGCAAATTCCAATGTTTCAGTCTACTAAAATTATAGCTATTTCGCTAGAACTCCATTTCTTCTATCGATTGAGTACAAGAAACCGTCTATTTACCAATTGCAACTAAGCAAAATAGTGGTCAGAAAATGGCAATTTGGCCAATTTCACACAAATTTCAAACGATGCCAATTTCAAAATAAGGTCCAGAATAAACAATGCAGACATTCCTGGCACTAAAATAACATCTTCTCTGTTCATTAGTCACGTCATCAGGCGCCTTTTACATTACTTTTGCTTTCGATTTTGAATTTTTATTCTCACAAAAAATAGAAGATTTACTGTTATGCATACAACTGCATCATTGTAAAAATGGAATAAATAATATCAGTGCACTTGTGCAAGAATATTAGACTCGCCAGTTGATGTGTATTGGACGCATGGTGTGATTTGTTTACTCTTGAACATCGACAAAAATCGAACATTTTCGCTACTTTGCGCTCAGTTTCAAGGTACTAGTCATCGTAAAAACAATCAAAATCATCACCATATCTATAGTATATCTTCCATTCTATCGAATGAGACCAAAAAAACAGAATACAACCATAAATACCATACGAAAATACACCCGAAAGTCGCTGTTTTAAACAAAAAAAATGGTCAGTTTTTTTTCACTCATTATGCACTGCGTGCTTCAGGATTTTTTTTATACTGCGCACACTGACCACGCAGACCCATTCTTTCATATGTAGGCCTACCAGCTTTCTTCCACCAGATTTGAAGGCACTAGAATTTAGGCGTACAAGTACGTGACCGACCCTGGCTGCACTGACGTACTAGTACGGGACCGACCCTCAAAGGGTTAAATTTTTTTTTTTTTTGTAAAAATGTTACATCCAAATTACACTTTTAACATAGTAGTTACTTTCCAAAAAGTGGCATGTAATAAAAAAATTGTAAAATGAACCAAAGAACATATAAGAAAATGAGGGTTACATTTCTTAAGCCCCCCAAAAAACCCAATCAAATTATTTTTAGGTCTCAAAATTAACAAAAAAAAAATGATGATAATGTAATTGTAGGGTGATGTAGTGATGTGTAATAGTTAATACAATACTTAAAGCTACAAACATTACAAAAATATTTCTTACCTTAACTTCTGGTTGCCAGTATATGTCATTGATCTTAAAAAGAGTGGAGGAGGAAGGTGTAGTGCTACTGGGCTAATGTGAAAAATTGTGGATCATTGGTGGATGGCTGAGGTTCTTGACTGTACTGGAGCACTGAGGAATTCTGTAATATGACTGTGGACTGTTTTACCCTGTAGTACTTTAACCCTTTGGGGGTCGATAGACCTTCTCGGAAACGTGTTCCTGGGGTCGAAAATATTGAAAAAAAAATTATTTTTCTTATGAAATTATATATTTTTTTCTGAATCTAAATAGCTAAACAAAAATTTTTGCGATCAATACTTACGGAGATATGGAGGCTTCAAGTTGACCCAAAATGAACCGATGACAGCAACATCGGCGACTTCCGGTTGGCCGGTAATCGTTTTTTTTTTTTTTTAAGTTGTTTTCTGATGAAATTTAATTTTTTTTTTTCAAATAACTTTTATGGACTGTGAGACCAATATAAGTGCTGTTTTTCAAATATTCACTGTATTTCTTATAAAATAATGCCACAAAGTTTGTTATCACTAGTTTGTTTACAAAACATATTTACAACAATGTACAATTATGTTTATAACTATTGTTCAATCATATATATACACATATTGAGTCACTGCACATGTTTCTAGAAGTTCTGCAGTCTGTGGAAGTCTCTGAAACATGGTTCCATGCACAGTGGTGTTTCACATTCCACACACATAAAACGAGTGTCTTTGCGTTGCTGTGGGCGTCTTTTTGTATGTGCACAGACATAACACCTCTTCTGAGCCTTTTTCTTGCAAGCAGTAGCAGGCAGTTTTGTTAGGAAGTGTTCACCACCAAGCCTCAGACGAGAGGGTAGTTGTTGGTAATTTTGTGGGCGGTTTTCTATTGCAGGTGGTGTTTCTTGGTACTTGGTGATTATTTGCCTGATAACAGAGAAACAAAATTCGCCATATGGTGGTTTGTTTGTGGTCTTCAACTTATAAACATTATAAGCATTGAGCATGGAAATGTCAAGAATGTGAAAAAGAGTTTTATGTACCACTTATAACTCTTTCTAACACAATCAGCAAACCCAATCTGCATGTCACATTTGTCCACTGAACACATATTGAGAGTGTAGTCCATCACAGCTGCAGGTTTTAGAATGGGTTCATCGGTCTCACTATTCACCCTGTCAGTGTCTGCCATTTCATTAGGGTGAATTGATGACAACAGTGTGACATCTCGTTTGTCATGCCACCGAAATGCCATGATATCATTGGCAGCAAATGCCTGCACCTCACCTCTATGAGTGCCTGCATTGAACCTAGGCATATGCTTACGATTTGCACGCACTGTACCGCACACATCTGTCAAGTTCACTCGCAAAAATCACTGAGGGAGGGGCTTGTGTACCAGTTATCAGTATATAATATATACCCCTTGCCAAGATATGGTTCCATCATTGTTCTAACCACATCACCAGAGATACCCAGTAACTTCCTGGTATCTTTCAATGTATTACTTCCAGTGTACACAATACAGTGGACCCCCGAGTTTCGTAAAAACTTCACTCCTGAAGTCTGCTCAAGTGCCATTACCGAACGAATTTACTCCCTTAAGGAAAAATTTCACGTAGGTTAGTCTATTTCAGACCCCCAAAAATACACTTCCACAAGAACTTACAAAATTATACTTACATAATTGCACGATTTCCGGGGTATTCGTTAACCGAGGGTCCACTGTACTATCCAATACAAGACCACTGTAGCAATCACAAAGCACAAACAACTTTATACCAAAGCGTTATCTCTTGCTTGGTATATAATGCTTGAATGACAGTCTACCTTTGAACAGAATCAGTGACTCGTCAATAACAAGCTTCCTGAAGGGATAAAAATACATATTGAACTTCTCTTTCAGATACAGAAACACATTCCTAATCTTATATAACCTGTCGGTTCTGTCAGGCCTGGTTTTGTCTGAAAAATGCAACATGCGTAGAAGTAGCACAAATCGATTCACTGGTATAATATCACTGAAAGCTGGTGTTGCAATCAATCTGTCTGTTGACCAATATGATTTGATACGGTGCTTATAGACATGCGGCATATGCATTATTGTGGCAAAGAAAAGATACATCTCTGCCACAGTTGTCTCCTTCCACTGGTGTAGACATGACTTTGGTGAAAGAATCGTGTTTGCCATTGTGTAATCGAAGTATCTGTTGCTTTCTCTGATAATAATGTCTATCAGGGGTTCACAAAGAATAACAGGAAACATTCCAGTTCAGTGGCATTGTTCCCAAGTGGACAAGATGGGCGTAATCCACTGCGACTTTCATCAAACTGATGGGGATTGGGAATAAAATTGTCAGCTTCCTGCCAATCCCAGGTGCGGTCTGCTGGTGGGTACTGGATATTTACAGGTGGTTGTGGGGGTTGTGGAAGTGGAGGTTGTAGTTGTGGGGGTTGGTGGGTAGGTGAGGGTTGTCTTTGTTGTAACTGAGCTGAGTCAGCGGCGTAGGTGCCAGCATTGTCCACTGCTGGTGCCTCGTGCGCCACACCACCACTACCAGTTCCATGCACATTTCTCATACCAATTGCAATGCTATCATCTTCATTTTCACTATCACTTCCTGTTGTACGCCCACGGGATGTACTCCGAGATGTACTCCTAACCCTTGGAAGAGCATATGGCACACTACCAGAGCGCATATACCATCGTATATACTGACGCTTCACTGGTGAATATTCCTCTTCACTCGCGCTACTGGAACTATTTCGAAGGGCTTGGAGTTCATAGTCACTGTCAGTATCATCACCATTGCTCTCATCTGAGTCCGGGATATTAGAAAATAGGAGTTTCCGCCTTCGTTCTGGTACAACTGGCCGTGAACAAGACGCCACAGCACCAGAGGTGGACGGCTGTGGGTCGTCTGGGTTTTCTTCACTTATACCGGTATTATGGTCACTAGTTTTGGTCACAACCGCCTCAAAACCTTGAAAGTCACCTTCACTAACACCCCCATCACTGTTAGAACTGTCACTGATGAATAAAAGTGTCCCAATTCGCCAAGGAGTAAGGTGTTTCTTGCTGCGAGGCATGGTGGAGAAGGTGTACTGAAATGGTGTTCCCACATTGCACTACTGGGTGCCCGATTTTTTCCTACTGTGCACACTGACCGCTCAGACCCATTCTCTCATCCCTAGGCCTACCAGCTGTTTCCTGCTTAATTTGAAGCCGCTAGAATTTACGCTTACTAGTACGGCACCAACCCCTGCTCGTAAAACGTACTAGTACGGCACCGACCCGAAAGGGTTAAACAACTGACAGTAAGGCATTATCAGCTGGTCTAGACCCCATTTCAAAGCACTGCTTCTAGATTTGTCAGGGTCCTCTTCAGTGAAAAAAATCTGCAACTTTACCAATAATATGGAACTGCTCACGTAACTGCTGCAATGTTAATTAACTGTTTTTCTTCAGGTTCTTCTTCCTCATCTTCATCAGTTATTTATCTGCCTTGCATCTTGGCAGTGAGCTGTGCCGCCAACATTTCCTTTTGAACTTTTCTTCCTTATCATTGTTTTACATTTCATTCACATCATCAAAGCCCTCACCTGGCAATCTCTGCCAGCTGAACAATTTCCTGCACCTGGCTCTCAACTGAGGCAAAACATGTGAAAGTATTCACCACACTAGGCCATAACTTCCCCAGCCTGCATATGAAGGCATTGTCACTGGTAGGAGGATATCCCAGTGTAAGTAGGTCATACCCAAGGGACGGGTTAGTAGAAGTGAAGAAGGTTGTGGATATGTCCTCTGCACCAAGATTCCATGATGCTGCAGTGTCTGACAAGTTGCACATGAATGGTATACAATACCGACAAGAAGAAAATTAGACACATATGCAACATCTGGGTATCTATAATGTAGAGGTTTTGCCATCCAGTGCTGCCATCTTGTCAGTATTGTATACCATTCACATACAACTTGTCAGACACTACAACATCATGGAATCTTTGTTCTGAGGATATCTCCACAACCTTCTTCACTTCTACTAACCCGTCCCATTGGTATGACCTACTTCCACTGGGGACGTTTTGGTTATTACACTAGTGAAAAATTGCAGCATAATTTTATACAACACTTCGAAAAATTAACTTAACACGGTTTGGTTTGCGGGAGGGGAAAAAAATTTGGAGATTCGCCTGCCTCATGGTGAATATAACGAGAGCCCATGCCTTAATTAAGCGTCAGTTTGTACAAAAAGAATGAGGTACAGTGGACCCCCGGTTTTCGTGATTTTTTCGTTCCAGAATGCTGTTCAAGTGCCATTACCAAACGAATTTATTCCCATAAGGAATAATGTAAAGTAGACTAGTCCTTTTAGACCCCCAAAAATACACTTACAAAAGCATTTACAAAAATACACTTGCATAAAAGGGAGAGTTTGGAGCAGGACGAACACCAGGGGTCCACTGTAAATACAGTAGACCGTCATTTAGCACGAAATTATGTTATACGTTACGGGTATTGCGCGATTATTATCTAACACGACGTAAAAATGATATTACACGGTTCGCGGGAGGGGAAAATTTTTTGAACGCACGGTAGCCCGCGGTGGGTTAAACCATTGAGTCAGTGGGGGTCCTACTGAGGGTGGCTATGAGCCACATCAAGTGTTTAATGCTGACGAGAGAATTGTTTTCTGGAAGAAAATGCCAACACAAACTTATATCAGTCAGCAAGAGAAAAGTGCACCAGGCTTCAAGACAGCAAAGGATCGCTTCATCTTGCTCCTTTTCGGTAATGCATCAGGTGATTTCAAGTGTAAGCCCAATCCTAGTGCTTAGAGGAAAAGGGAATTTGTTTTTCCTTCCTGCAAACTAAGTTTATTCAGATACACAGGGCCAGGAGCTGAGTCTCGACCCCTGCAACCACAATTAGGTGAGTACAGTTACAGTGATTATCATACATAGCAGCATATGTGTAGAGAACCTAGGATAACCCAAAAAAAAGTCAGTCACTGACTTTTTTGGGTTATCCTAGGTTCTCTACACATATGCTGCTATGTATGATAATCTTCGTAACTGTATCTGTGTATACCTGAATAAACTTACTTACAGTTTGCGGGAAGGAAAAACAAATAACCATTCCCACAAGCAGCCACCTTGTTGTGGTTCAGCAGACACCACTGGCCTTTCACAGCCACCCTGGACCCCACCATCCAAGCATTCATACGTATTTCATACGCGTCAAAAAAACAGTCCTCTGCTACAAGCCAGCTGTGTTTGTGAAGAATGAGAGAGAGTGAATTGTGTTTTGATCTTGAATTAACGAAGAAAACAAAGATATTAGACAAGACATAACCCGTGGCCGTAATGAAGTGTTACTTTGTACACACAAAAAGATGTAAACATAAGTTTGTGTGACTGACTTACTGACTGACTTGAGTGACTTACTGACTGACTTGAGTGACTTACTGACTGACTTGAGTGACTTACTGACTGACTTGACTGACTTACTGAATGACTTGACTGACTTACTGAATGACTTGACTGACTTACTGAATGACTTGACTGACTTACTGAATGACTTGACTGACTTACTGAATGACTTGACTGACTTACTGAATGACTTGACTGACTTACTGAATGACTTGACTGATTTACTGAATGACTTAAAGTTAGACACTCAGTACAACCATTGACTTCAGTTCCAGAACCTCTACTATCCACCTCAGCCCAGTAGGGCCACAGCATAACTCTCCACTCTCTTCACAATCATCCACAAACACCAGCACCCACAATTTAAGGTAAATACTATTATTTCTGTTACATTTGTAGTCTTAAGCAGTAAAAACAACATAATACATCACGATAATGAACTACAATTACATACATATTCACTTTTATTTTTGTAAGATCTGTTGGTCTAAAAAAAACTTGTTTGGCTTTTTGGGGACTCCCAGGAACGTAACCCTATTTTTCCCATAAGTTCTTTTAATTATATAACACAAAATTATCTAACACGACATTTTCAGGAACGTAATTACCGTGCTAAATGACGATCTACTGTATACAAGTTTGTGTGATGAATAACTGGCTTACTTGACTGACTAACTTACTGACTTGACTGACTGACTGACTTACTTTACTGACTTAAAGTTAGACTTTTTCACTGAAGAGGACCCTGACGGTGTCTAGAGCAGCTGATGCCTTACCGTCAGCTTACTGACGGGTAAGGTATCAGGGTAAAATAGGGTAAAACAGCCCAGAAATCCATTACAGAATTTATGCACACTCCAGTCCAACCAATGACTTCAGTACCAGAACCTCTACCATCCAACTCAGCCCACTAGGGCCACAGCATAACTCTCCACTCTCTTCACAATCATCGACAAACACCAGCACCCACAATTTATGGTAAGAAATACTATTATTTCTGTTGCATTTGTAATCTTAAGCAGTAAAAACAACATAATACATCATGACAATGAACAACAATTACATATTCACTTTTATTTTTGTAAGATCTGGAGGTCTAAAAAAAAGTTGTTTGGCTTTTTTGGGGCTCCCAGGAACGTAACCCTATTTTTCCCACACGTTTTTCAGTTTATCTAATACAGCATTTTCAGAATATAATAACTGTGTAATAAAAGGGTCTACTGTACATTTGCAAAAAATTCAATGAAGACAAATTTCAATTACTCCGCTACGGAAAACTCTAGAAAATAAAAATTGAATCAGAGTATAAAACAGATTTCAACCACACAATAGAATGAAAAACTAATGTGAAGGACCTGGGAGTGATAATGTCAGAGAACCTCACTTTCAAAGATCACAACAATGTATCTATCACATCTGTTAAGAAAATGATAGGATGGATAACGAGAACATTCAAAACTAGGGATACCAAGCCAATGATGATTCTCATCAAATTGCTTGTTTTCTCTAGCTGGAGTACTGCTCTACACTAATGGGTCCTTTCAAGGCAGGAAAAATTGCAGAAGCCTGGTCATGAAGCGGGCTGCAACGGCGTTGACCCTCAGAATACCCTCCAGATTTGCTCCAGGTATAAACAATAGCTTTATAGGAGAGCATGGTTTAGAAGGACACGTAGCAAACACTAGACATATTTATTAGAAACATTTCGGTCCTGGGACCCTGATCAAGGTCCCAGGACCGAATTTTTTCTAATAAACATGCCCTAGCGTTTGCTTACGTGTCTTTCTAAACCAACTTGTTGGTATCTATTACCAAGGTATATACCATAAGAGAGCATACACTGAAACTACCTATCATCACATGTATACTTCCCAAACCAGATCCATTTCAAAGTGATTAAGATATTACCATGACCCAACCTTATCACTGCAGGGCACTACACCAACCTTATCACTGCAGGGCACTACACCAACCTTATCACTGCAAGGCACTACACCAACCTTATCACTGTAGGGCACTACACCAACCTTTTCACTGCAGGGCACTACACCAACCTTTTCACTGCAGGGCACTACACCAACCTTATCACTGCAGGGCACTACACCAACCTTATCACTGCAGGGCACTACACCAACCTTATCACTGCAGGGCACTACACCAACCTTATCACTGCAGGGCACTACACCAACCTTATCACTGCAGGGCACTACACCAACCTTATCACTGCACGGCACTACACTAACCTTATCACTACAGGGCACTACACCAACCATGATGTTGCCACTGAACACTTTCCCATTCTTGCTCAAGGCTTTTCTGGCTTGTAGTTTTGTCTGAAATTAAAAAACCATGCAATTAAAATATGAGTAGTATTCAAAACAGAAAATAGACATTAGGTAATAAAATTAAACTGTGGTACAGTATATTATATACAAAGTTTCAAATGGTCATAATTACAAAAATTTATATCCATGCCATTGAAAGGGACACCACAATCTGATATACAATGACAAACCTGTATGCAGGTTATAATAAGACTGCTGATATGTGCCGCTCACTTTTAATTTTACTACTAAATATGTGAACCTGAAGGTGAAATATCAAATACAGCCTCTCCTCACTTAACGACAGAGTTCCATTCCTAAGACCACATCGGTAAACGTGTATATACATTTTATTTTTCCTGCCTCCAAATTTGGCATGATTGGCCTAAGATGCCAGGTCAGCATAGAATGGGTCTTAGCCCTTGGTGTGTGTAGTATTAAAAAAATCTGGGACCACTTAGTACCTTGTGGGAGCACCAGTTCAATTGAGCGCCAGCTAGAGCAAACAGCACGGCAAACACCTGGGATTCACTGATGTCATGTAGTATTAACACTCCCATTTTAAGAGGAAAGTAATGTTGACCCCAAGTTTAGTGGCTTTGAGGTGGATGTGGCCATAAGCGGTCGAGGAAATATCAAAAACCTCGATAATGGCCCATGTGCAACACCCTTTCAGAAAGTCTTATAACTTATAACCTAAGTAAAGAGAAACATTTCTGAAACGTGTAATACGTGTTCGGCAGGCTTTGTCTAGCCAACTGGCTGGCCGGCTCTATCTGTCTGTCTGTAACTATGTCTATCTCTGTCTGTCTCTGTATCTCAGGTACACATAAATACAATTATGCATAGTGTAAATTACCTAGGATAACCCAAAAAATCCAGACAAAGTGCTATACTATGCTTGTAGATATAATGCGTAAACAATGACTGGCAAATACGTATTTACTCTTGCTCAGGTACCAGACGTGACAACACAGTCGTGTGTGATACCTGTTGGTTCATGAGCGGCTCTCTCTGAGACAGAGAGAGCGACAAGCAGAGAGACAGAGAGACAAGCAGACAGAGACAAGCAGACAGAGACAGAGATAAACAGAGACCTAGACAGACAGATAGATGGAGTGCTAGATGGACAGATAGAAAGCTAGACAGACAGACAGAGAGCTTGACAGACAGACATGTTTATGTGTAACAGTGAAAACAAATAAAGCGAGGGCCGACACTCATCAAATGTCACCACTTATCTTATCACTGTACTGTCAGCAGTGGACTGACACTTGTCTTACATCATGCTTCAAGGGAACTTATTATTATTATTCTTATTATATACTACTCCAAAGTATCCAAAACATTGCTGGGGCCTATAAATACTTTGTATATATTCCTAGACAATAGTAAATGACCAAGGCAGGTGTAAATGTCAAAATGTCAGTGTGTTTGTGACAATTTGAGTACAATTTCAGTACCTAATACAGTGGACCCTGGGTCATCGGCCGTAATCCATTCCAGAAGCTCAGCCTAACACCGAAATGGCATACGACCAAATTAATATTTCCCATAAGAATTAATGTAAATACAATTAATTCGTTCCAGACAAAAATATCAACAAAAATTTTTTTTTTTTAAGATTATCTATAGTTTTACATACAGAAAACAATGAGAACTAAAAGAAATGAATAAATGAACATTTAAATCACTATTACATACCTTTATTGAAGGCAGGAGGAGAGTATTGTTTGGAGACAGAACAAAATACTCCTTCAATATGATGCTAGTATCAACTCTATACGGCTTATTTATCTACAGTGGTACCTCGAGTTACGATATTTTTTCGTTCGAGAATGCTGTTCAAGTGCCATTACCAAACGAATTTATCCCCATAAGGAATAATGTAAAATAGACTAGTCCTTTTACACCCCTAAAAATATACTTACAAAAGCATTTAAAAAAATAAACTTACATAAAAGGGCGATTTTGGGGACCATCGTAACTCGAGGTACCACTGTATCACAATTCATCTAATATGACATAATAAACAATATAAATAACATAGAAACCTCATACACACTCTAGAATGAATAAAATGTCATTACGTATGTGGCTAGTGGTTTCGGCGGCAGGAGGTTGTTTGGAGATAGGACAAGATAGTCCTTCAATATGACACTAATATCAACACTACGGCTTATTTATCTATCACAATTCATCTAATATGACAGAATAAACAATATTAATAACATAGAAACATGGCATATACTCTAGAATAAATCAAACATGTCATTACGAATGTCACGAGTGGTGTTGTGTAGTTTGTTGTTGGGTGTATAAGGGCCACTGAAAGATAAGCCTTACATAGTGGTAGTGAAGGTGGCAGCAGAGGCGGCAGTGTTGTCAGTTGTCCTACAGTAGGGCCCCGCGCTTTACGGCATTTCGCCTTATGGCGAGTTCAAATT
The DNA here is from genome assembly GCA_009830355.1 of Cherax destructor. Classification (NCBI taxonomy): domain Eukaryota; kingdom Metazoa; phylum Arthropoda; class Malacostraca; order Decapoda; family Parastacidae; genus Cherax; species Cherax destructor. Next base: position 20,909 of record WNWK01020580.1, on the reverse strand, counting down.
ATGACCAAAACTTTCTATACGGCGAGCGGCCTTCCAAATACGGCGCATGCCACCCGGGTTGTTTACATTCTCCATGAGCACATGTCTCTATTATGTAACAATAATCATTCTTGGGCACATTAACCCTTTTGGGGTTCTTGCCGTACTAGTACGCGTAAATTCTAGCGGCTTCAAATTAAGCAGGAAACAGATGGTAGGCCTAGGGATGAGAGAATGGGTCTGTGCGGTCAGTGTGCGCAGTAGGAAAAAAATCGTGCACCCAGTGGTGCAATGTGGGAACACCATTTCAGTACACCTTCTCCACCATGCCTCGCAGCAAGAAACACCTTACTCCTCGGCGAATTGGGACACTTTTATTCATCAGTGACAGTTCTAACAGTGATGGGGGTGTCAGTGAAGGTGACTTTCAAGATTTTGAGGCAGTTGTGAACGAAACTAGTGACCATAATACCAGTATAAGTGAGGAAAACCCAGACGACCCACAGCCGTCCACCTCTGGTGCTGTGGCGTCTTGTTCACGACCAGTTGTACCAGAACGAAGGCGGAAACTCCTATTTACTCATATCCCGGACTCAGATGTGAGCAATGGTGATGATACTAATAGTGACTATGAACTCCAAGCCCTTCGAAATAGTTCCAGTAGCGCGAGTGAAGGGGAATATTCACCAGTGAAGCGTCAGTATATACGACGGTATATGAGCTCTGGTAGTGTGCCATATGCTCTTCCAAGGGTTAGGAGTACATCTCTGAGTACATCCTGTGGGCGTACAACAGGAAGTGATAGTGAAAATGAAAATGATAGCGTTGCAATTGGTATGAGAAATGTGCATGCAACTGGTAGTGGTGGTGGCGCACGCGAGGCACCAGCAGTGGACCATGCTGGCACCCACGCCGCTGAGTCAGCTTAGTTACAACAAAGGCAACCCTCACCCACCCACCAACCCCCACAACTACAACCTCCACTTCCACAACCCCCACAACCACCTGTAAATATCCAGTACCCACCAGCAGACCGCACCTGGGAATGGCAGGAAGCTGACAATTTTATTCCCAATCCCCATCAGTTTGATGAAAGTCACAGTGGAATATGCCCATCTTGTCCACTTGGGAACAATGCCACTGAACTGGAATGTTTCCAGTTATTCTTTGACGAACCCCTGATAGACATTATTATCAGGGAAAGCAACAGATACACAATGGCAAACACGATTCTTTCACCAAAATCACGTCTACACCAGTGGAAGGAGACAACTGTGGCAGAGATGTATCTTTTCTTTGCCACAATAATGCTTATGCCACATGTGTATAAGCACCGTATCAAATCATATTGGTCAACAGACAGATTGATTGCAACACCAGCTTTCAGTGATATTATACCAGTGAATCGATTTGTGCTACTTCTACGCATGTTACATTTCTCAGACAAAACCAGGCCTGACAGAACCGAAAGGTTATATAAGATTAAGATTGTGTTTCTGTATCTGAAAGAGAAATTCAATATGTATTTTTATCCCTTCAGGAAGCTTGTTATTGACGAGTCACTGATTCTGTTCAAAGGTAGACTGTCACTCAAGCAGTATATACCAAGCAAGAGGAAACGCTTTGGTATAAAGTTGTTTGTGCTTTGTGATTGCTACAGTGGTCTTATATTGGACATTATTGTGTACACTGGAAGCAATACATTGAAAGATACCAGGAAGTTACTGGGTATCTCTAGTGATGTGGTTAGAACAATGATGGAACCATATCTTGGCAAGGGGCATATATTATATACTGATAACTGGTACACAAGCCCCTCCCTCAGTGATTTTTTGCGAGTGAACTTGACAAATGTGTGCGATACAGTGCATGCAAATCGTAAGCATATGCCTAGGTTCAATGCAGGTACTCGTAGAGGTGAGGTGCAGGCGTTTGCTGCCAATGATATCATGGCATTTTGGTGGCATGACAAATGAGATGTCACACTGTTGTTATCAATTCACCCTAATGAAATGGCAGACAGTGGCAGGGTGAATAGAGAGACCAATGAACCCATTCTAAAACCTGCAGCTGTGATGGACTACACTCTCAATATGCATTCAGTGGACAAATGTGACATGCAGATTGGGTTTGCTGATTGTGTTAGAAAGAGTTATAAGTGGTACATAAAACTCTTTTTCACATTCTGGACATTTCCATGCTCAATGCTTATAATGTTTATAAGATGAAGACCACAAACAAACCACCATATGGCAAATTTTGTTTCTCTGTTATCAGGCAAATAATCACCAAGTACCAAGAAACACCACCTGCAATAGAAAACCGCCCACAAAATTACCAACAACTACCCTCTCGTCTGAGGCTTGGTGGTGAACACTTCCTAACAAAACTGCCTGCTACTGCTTGCAAGAAAAAGGCTCAGAAGAGGTGTTATGTCTGTGCACATACAAAAAGACGCCCACAGCAACGCAAAGACACTCGTTTTATGTGTGTGGAATGTGAAACACCACTGTGCATGGAACCATGTTTCAGAGACTTCCACAGACTGCAGAACTTCTAGAAACATGTGCAGTGACTCAATATGTGTATATATATGATTGAACAATAGTTATAAACATAATTGTACATTGTACATTGTTGTAAATATGTTTTGTAAACAAACTAGTGATAACAAACTTTGTGGCATTATTTTATAAGAAATAGCGAGTGAATATTTGAAAAACAGCACTTATATTGGTCTCACAGTCCATAAAAGTTATTTGAAAAAAAAAAAAAATTAAATTTCATCAGAAAACAACTTCAAAAAAAAAAAAAAAAACATTTTTTATCTATTGTGCATAAGACAACACTTCTTCACCAAAATCCTGCACTGAAGAGTATGTTAGGGTGACATTCTAGTCCATCTTAGACCACTTTTAAATTACAACTAAGAAATAGGGAAGTCGCCGATGTTGCTGTCATCGGTTCATTTTGGGTCACCTTGAAGCCTCCATATCTCCGTAAGTATTGATCGCAAAAATTTTTTGTTTAGCTATTTAGATTCAGAAAAAAAACTATCATTTCATAAGAAAAAATAATTTTTTTTTTCTGAATATTTTTCGACCCCAGGAACACGTTTCCGAGAAGGCCTGTCGACCCCCAAAGGGTTAAATGTCCTATATTACGTCAATATAGATATTCTCATCAATCCATCTATGATATTTTCTTTAAAATTATATAAGAAACACGTTACATAGCATATGCTATAGAGGTGTGGTTGCCGGGCGGAGGGAAAATATTACGTAACACTAATTATAATCTCACTTGGGCACATTAAATGTCTTATTTTATGTTAATATAGACATTTTCATTATAACATCTATGATATTTTCTTCAAAATTATGTAAGAAACACGTTACATAGCATATAAACATGCTGTTTATATGCTATGGAGGTGTGGATGCCGGGCAGAGGGAAAACATTACGTAATACAGTGGTCCCTCGTGTTTCGGTGATTCAGAATATCGTTTTTTTCGTGTTTCGAGCGCTTTTTTCGGTCAATGTTTTTTCCGTGTATTGGTGATTTACTCATGTATTGGTCCATACCAGACCTGTCCGCCTGCCCGCGTTTGCGTGCCTCGCCACGCAGGACGTCAGTCTAGCATTGTTTACCATTGAGAGAACATTACCAAGCGCTCTTTCAAACATTTCACAATAAATTTATTGTGTTTATTGCTGGTTTAATGATTGCCACTGTGAAATAAGACACCATGGGTCCAAAGAAGCTTCACAAGTCGATAAAGGCTATAGCAGCAGCCAGTGATAAAGTGTAGCATTAACAGTGTAGCAATAGAAATAAGTCACTCTGTCTGACGTTTTTGGGTTATCCTAGGTTTTCTACACATATGTTGCTATGTATGATAATCTATGTATAACTGAATTTGTGTATACCTGAATAAACTTACTTAAGTTAAGCGATTAATCGATAGAAAATGACGATATGAAACTTAACTCCTACAATGTTGTTTAACCCTTTCAAGGTCGGTGCGGTACTAGTACATTTTACGAGCAGAGGTTGGTGTCGTACTAGTACGCGTAAATTCTAGCGGCCTCAAATTAAGCTGGAAACGGCTGGTAGGCCTACATATGAAAGAATGGGTCTGTGTGGTCAGTATAAAAGAAAAATCATGCAGCACACACTGCATGAGAAAAAAAAACTCTGACCGTTTATTTCTTTTAAAACATCGACTTTGCAGTCTATTTTCGTATGGTATTTATTGATGTATTCTCGTTTTCTTGGTCTCATTTGATAGAATGGAAGATAGTAGAACGTCATTTAGCACGATAGTTACGTTCCTGAAAAAGTCGTGTTAGATAATTTCGTGTTAAATAATTAAAAGAACTAATGGGAAAAATAGGGTTACGTTCCTGGGAGTCACCAAAAAGCCAAACAAGTTTTTTTAGACCAACAGATCTTACAAAAATATAAGTGAATATGTAATTGTAGTTCATTATCGTGATGTATTATGTTGTTTTTACTGCTTAAGACTACAAATGTAATAGAAATAATAGTATTTACCTTAAATTGTGGGTGCCGGTGTTTGTGGATGATTGTGAAGAGAGTGGAGAGTTATGCTGTGGCCCTACTGGGCTGAGGTGGATAGTAGTTCTTGAACTGAAGTCGATGGTTGAACTGAGTGTCTAACTTTAAGTCAGTCAAGTCAGTCAGTAAGTCAGTCAAGTCATTCAGTCAGTCAGTCAAGTAATTCAGTCAAGTCATTCATTCAGTCAGTCAAGTCATTCAGTCAGTCAGTCAAGTCATTCAGTCAGTCAAGTTAGTCAGTCAAGTTAGTCAGTCAAGTCAGTCAGTCAGTCAGTCAGTCACACAAACTTATGTTTATATCTTTTTATGTGTACAAAGTAACACTTCATTACGGCCACGGGTTATGTCGTGTCTAATATCTTTGTTTTCTTCGTTAATTCAAGATCAAAACACAATTCACTCTTATTCTTCACAAACACAGCTGGCTTGTAGCCAGGACTTCTTGACGCGTATGAAATACGTACGAATGCTGGGATGGTGGGGTCCGTGGTGGCTGGGTAAGGCGGGTGGTGTCTGCTGAACCACAACAGTAGTAGTAACAAGACTGCTTGTGAGAATGGTTATTTGTTTTTCCTTCCCACAAAGTGTAAGTAAGTTTATTCAGGTATACACAGATACAGTTATGAAGATTATCATACATAGCAGCATATGTGTAGAGAACCTAGGATAACCCAAAAAAGTCAGAGTGACAGTATTTCCATTGACTGACTTGGGTTATCCTAGGTTCTCTACACATATGCTGCTATGTATGATAATGTATGTAACTGTACTCGCCAAATTGTTGTTGCAGGAGTCGAGACTCAGCTCCTGGCCCCGTGTATCTGAATAAACTTACAGTTTGCAGGAAGGAAAAACAAATTCCCTTTTCCTCAAAGCATGAGGATTCTTAGGCAGTAAATAACCATGCGCTCAAAATTTTTCCCCTCCTGCCGAACCGTGTAATATCATCTTTACGTCGTGTAAGATGATAATGTGTCGCAAATCTTAAATCGTGCAATACCGGTAACGTGCAACATAATTTCGTGCTAAATGACGTTCTACTGTATTACAGAAATAGAGATGACTTTGATTGGTTTGATAATGACAAGTACCTTGAAAATGAGCTCAAAGTAGCGAAAATGTTCGATTTTAGCTGATGTTCAAGAGTAAACAAATCACACCATGTGTCCAATACACATCAACTGGTGAGTCTAATATTCTTGCACAAGTGCGCTGATATTATTTATACCATTTTTACAATGATGCAGTTGTATACATAACAGTAAATCTTCTATTTTTTGTGAGAATAAAAATTCAAAATGGAAAGCAAAAGTAATGTAAGAGGGGCCTGGAGATGTGACTAATGAACAGAGAAGATGTTATTTTAGTGCCAGGAATGTCTGCCTTGTTTATTCTGGACCCTATTTTGAAATTGGCATCGTTTGAAATGTGTGTGAAATTGGCCAAATTGCAATTTTCTGACCACTATTTTGGGTAGTTGAAATTGTTAAATAGGCGGTTTCTTGTATTCAATCTATAGAAGAAATTGAGTTCTAGTGAAATAGCTATGATTTTAGTGGACTGGAACATTGGAATTGGCCAAAAATAGGGCTCAAAGTGGGCGAAATCGCCGATGCGTAAACATCTTCGAGACCGATAACTTCGCGAGAGCATAATTCCGTAAGTTTTCATTCAAATTTCATACTTTTGGTGTCGGTATGATTGGAAAAAGATTCTCTATCATTTCATAAGAAAAAATTATTATTTATTTTTCCAAAAAATTGTCGACCCCCAAAGGGTTAAGGGTTGGGTGGAAGCATTTATTCATGTTTTTTGTTTTTGGTTCAATTTCAATGAACATTGATATTGTGATTTAACCAGCATTTTCCATCTTCACCAATTTTTGTGAATAGACTTTATGTTGCAAACTTGCAAGATATTGCAAAATTTTATAAAGAGGTTGGAGGGTATAAAACCCTCCCTTCAGGTAAGACATACAATGTTCTAGTCGACATCAGATGAAAGATAAAGAGTTAGATAATCTTTATTCCAGAGGCTTTTGAGAGAAATGTCAATAGATTGTATTAAAAAAAATTCTTGAAATTTGTGTTTTTTTTTAAGGAATTTTTTGGAGGAAAAAAATCAATAAAAACAAAACAGTAGGACATATCTAAAATCAATACTGGAATTGTAATAGAACCATCATTCCTCAATAACATCCGAAAAAATCATGACACTCCTATAAATACTCTTCTCAAATAAGTGTAAATAATGTCAATAACTTATTCCTGTTTTATTCACAATTTTGTTATATGTAAAACTCTATGGAAATGGCGCACCAAATTTGACCCTGTTGCACACTCAACATTTGTTGACAGCTCTCTGGCTACTGTGGCACCATCTCTCACTCTGCTCACTCTAGTCCTCACAGGAGTTACCATGTTGACTATTTTGAATGAAACAATCATCAAAATCGTTATTTTTAGAGTACAAAAAAAAAAAAAAATCACTAATTATCAACAGGCCTTGATTACAGGAAAAACAAAAGAAAATTACATCAGTGGAAAAACATACTTAGAAATATGATACAGAGAAGCTGATTACATCAACATGTAGCCAGAATTATGCACTATTTTTTGGTAAGAAAATATTATATTCCATAATTTTTCAGGTTCAATTTTTTTTACCCCTCATATTAGGGCCTCGACTGACAAGAGCGCCGCCCTCTGCCACCATCTCCTCCAAGGTAAGTGTAAATATTTCTTATTTATAAATTAAAGTGTAAATATTTCTTATTTATAAATTATGCACATTGTTTGTGTGAATAGTGGTGGTGGCCTGCTGCTGCTACCCACCACAGCTTATGGTCAGTGGCCCTTAATACCCAACAACAACACTCCACCAGTCCTTACATTCGTAATGACATGTTTTATTCATTCTACAGTTTATATCATGTTTCTATGTTATTAATATTGTTTATTATGTCATCTTAGATGAATTGTGCTAGATAAATAAGCTGTAGAGTTGATATTATTGTCATATTGAAGGACTATCTTGTCCTGCCTCCAAACAAACTCTCCCGACTCTCTCATACGCCAACAAGATTCTTCAATAAAGGTAAAACTTATTTAACTGTTCATTTGTCCATTATAATTAGTGCTTTATATTTACAGTGGACCCCCGCCATTCGAACACTCCAAAACTCACCCTCATTCCAGAATGCTGTTCAAGTGCTGTTACCAAACGAATTTATTCCCATAAGAAATGATGTAAATTAGAGTAGTCCATGTCAGACCCCCAAAAATACACTTATAAAAGCATTTAAAAAAATACACTTACATAAAAGGGCGACTTTTGGAGTGTTCTAATGGCGGGGGTCCACTGTATTTCTCATTGTTTTCTATATGTAAAACTATAGTATTTATTCTTTAAAAAGATGAATTTTTTTGTGAATATTTTTTGGTGGAAAATGATTAATTGTATTTACATTGTTTCTTAAGGGGAAATAAGGTTTCGAGTTTCAAAATTTTCGAGTTAAGATCTAGCTCCTGGAACGGATTATGACCGATAGTCGAGGGACCACTGTACTAATAATAATCACTCTTGGGCACATTAAATGTCTTATTTTACGTTAATATAGACATTTTCATTAATCAATCTATGATATTTTATTCAAAATTATATAAGAAACACGTTACATAGCATATAAACATTTTATGTTTATATACTATGGAGGTGTGGTAGCCGGGTGGAGGGAAAACATTACGTCACTCCCCTTAATGCATAACGCTTTTGTGTACAATTCTTGGCATGAATTATTCATTACTTCTCCCTTTGTTTATGATGGCATCTAAAGGTAGTTGATAGAAACGATTAAACTCGGTGAACATGGTATGTCGATGGTAATAATATGGCTCTGGGCCACATGAAGGTAGGTGTAGGTATGTAGCCCAGGTGGACTACATACCTACATTATTATTATAACTGATAATTATATATACTTATGTGTACCTGTACCTAAGTAAACTTACACAGGTTAATATAGACATTTTGCTTAATCCATCTAAATACACTCCACAGTAGAATAAATTAACATAAATATGAGATGTGGTAGCCAGGCGACTTGTAGTCCAACAGAGAAAATGTGTACACTATAATATTACTGGGGGTAACTAGAAAATTATTCCTTTCGTATGCCTTCACTCAGGGCGTCATTTCTTCTAAAAATGGTGTTACATGAGAATCAGTGTTTTTCTCATTATTTATTCTACAATATCAACGTGAAGACAACTTGTACACAATGTAAAGTGACGAAAACCAGACGCGTTCGCCTGGTTTGTTTACATTACGTGTGGGTGGGGAGGGGAGGGGTGCCCTGGCTGGCTACCATACTTCCCAAACCTGACTTCCTACAAATAAAACTCACCTCTCACCCTACATTAAGACTACAAATATTTTAAGGTAATTAATGAATGGACTGCACATATATGTACTTTATCGCTCAGAGGAGCTTTAACCCTTTCAGGGTCCATGCCGTAGTTCTACGGCTTTGAGTTCTGGGTCCAAACCGTAGTTTTACGTCATGAGCTCAGCTCACTCAGATAAGCTTTGAGCGGTAAATTTGGGCCTAGATATGAGAGAATACATCTATGTGGTAAGTGTGCACCACATAAAACAAATCCTGCAGCACACAGTGCATAATGCGAGAAAAAAAAAACTGAAACCGTAATTTTCGATTAAAACAGCGACTTTGCAGTGTTTTTTCGTATAATTTTTATAGTTATATTAGCAATTTCTTGGTCTCATGTGATAGAATGGAAGATATATTACAGATTTAGAGATGATTTTGATTGGTTTTAGTACTGGAAATGGCTTGAAACTGAGCTCAAAATAGCGGAAATGTTACCCTCACACGTCTAATACGCGCCAGCTGGTGGGTCTAATATACGTTTACAAATGAGGTGATATTATTTGTACAATTATTATAATATTGCATAACAGTAAATCTTCCATTTTTTGGTTTGAATAAAAATTCATTATGTGAATAAAAAATAAAAATGGAATTCATTTGTAAAGACTGAAAACATAACTAATGAACAGAGGAAATGTTAGTTTAGTGCCAGAAATGCCTGCATTGTTTATTCTGCACCCTATTTTGAAATTGGAATATTTTGAACTTTGAGTTAAATTGGCTAAATTACCAATTTCCAATCACTTTATTTTGGAGTTGAAACAGTTGACTGGGCGATTTCTTGTGCTCAATCGATAGAATAGAAGTAATTCTAGTGAAATAGCTAAGAATTTGGTCGACTGGAATAATGTAATTGGCCTAAAATAGGAGTCAAAGTCGGCAAAATCACCGATGCGTAAATATCGCTGACACATCAAAATTCGCGAGAGCATAAGTTCGTCAATTTTCAATCAAATTTCGTACTTTTTGTTTTATTACCTTCAGAAAAAGATTCTCTACCATTTCATAAGAAAAAATAAGAATTTATTTTTTTTAAACTCTTGGACACTGGCACACCCCTTCCAAAAATGGCCTTGGACCCTGAAAGGGTTAATTAAATGTCAGAGTATATTTTTTTTTTTTTTTTTAACACATCGGCCGATTCCCACCAAGGCAGGGTGGCCCGAAAAAGAAAAACTTTCATCATCATTCACTCCATCACTGTCTTGCCAGAGGGGTGCTTTACACTACAGTTATAAAACTGCAACATTAACACCCCTCCTTCAGAGTGCAGACACTGTACTTCCCATCTCCAGGACTCAAGTCCGGCCTGCCGGTTTCCCTGAATCCCTTCATAAATGTTACTTTGCTCACACTCCAACAGCCCGTCAAGTATTAAAAACCATTTGTCTCCATTCACTCCTATCAAATACGCTCACACATGCTTGCTGGAAGTCCAAGCCCCTCGCACACAAAACCTCCTTTACCCCCTTACTCCAACCTTTCCTAGGCCGACCCCTACCCCGCCTTCCCTCCACTACAGATTTATACACTCTCGAAGTCATTCTGTCTCATTCCATTCTCTCTACATGTTCGAACCACCTCAACAACCCCTCCTCAGCTCTCTGGATAATAGTTTTGGTAATCCCGCACTTCCTCCTAATTTCCAAACTCTGAATTCTCTGCATTATATTCACACAACACATTGACCTCAGACATGACATCTCCACTGTCTCCAGCCTTCTCTTCGTTGCAACATTCATCACCCATGCTTCACACCCATACAAGAGTGTTGGTATAACTATACTCTCATACATTCCCCTCTTTACTTCCATGGACAAAGTTCTTTGTCTCCACAGACTCCGAAGTGCTCCACTCACCCTTTTCCCCTCATCAATTCTATGATTCACCTCATCCTTCATAGACCCATCTGCTGACATGTCCACTCCCAAATATCTGAATACATTTACCTCCTCCATTCTTGCTCCCTCCAATCTGATATCCAATCTTTCGTCACCTAATCTTTTTGTTATCCGTATCACCTTACTCTTTCCTATATTCACTTTCAATTTTCTTCTTTTACACACCCCACCAAATTCATCCACTAACCTCTGCAATTTCTCTTCAGAATCTCCCAAAAGCACAGTGTCATCAGCAAAAAGCAACTGTGACACCTCCCACTTTGTATTTGATTCTTTATCTTTTAACCCCACACCTCTTGCCAAGACCCTCGCATTCACTTCTCTTACAACCCCATCTATAAATATATTGAACAACCATGGTGACATCACACATCCTTGTCTAAGGCCCACTTTTACTGGGAAATAGTCCCCCTCCCTCCTACACACATTAACCTGAGCCTCACTATCCTCATAAAAACTCTTCACTGCTTTCAGTAACCTACTTCCTATTCCATACACCTGCAACATCTGCCACATTGCCCCCCTATCATATGCCTTTTCCAAATCCAAAAATGCCACAAAAACCTCTTTACCCTTATCCAAATACTGTTCACCTATATGTTTCACTGTAAACACTTGGTCTACACACCCCCTACCTTTCCTAAAGCCCCTTGTTCATCTGCTATCCTGCTCTCTGTCTTACTCTTAATTCTTTCAATAATAACTACCATACACTTTACCAGGTACACTCAACAGACTTATTCCCCTATAATTTTTGCACTCTCTTTTGTCCCCTTTGCCTTTATACAAAGGAACAATACACGCTTGTGGAAGTGTATTTTTGGGTGTCTGAAATAGACTAACCTACTTGACATTATTCCTTAAGGGAGTAAATTACTTCGGTAATGGCACTTAGAGCAGGCTTCTGGGATGAAGTTTTTTCGTTACTCGGGGGTCCACTGGACTATATAGTACTACATATATGTTATACTGTAGTTTAATAACAAATAATGAACAAACAAAACACTCAAGTGAATGTGTGGTGGGTGGGCTGGCTGCCGGGTCGGAGGGAAGGTAGTAGGGAAGCTCGGGTGGCAGGAAACTTAAAAATTATTTGGTGGGTGGGAATTTGGCGGCTGGGAATTTGACAGCCGGAAATTCGCGAATGTGTGAAGTCTGCGAAAGTGGAAAACGCGAATGTTGAGGGAGACCTGTACATATATTTTAAGGTAAGTAATGAGTGTACTGAACATGCATTTTATCGCTCTAGGGCGCTTAATGTCGTAGTAGGTGGGAGTGGCCAGGCAGGATGCCATATCTCCCACACAACTTTTACAAATAAATACTTTTCATCTCTCACCCTACATTAAGACCATTAAGACTACAAATATTTTAAGGTAAGTAATGAGTGTACTGTATATGTATTTTATCACTATAGGGAGCTTTAAGCATCGTAGTATAGTATGTGTGGGTGGGGTGGCCAGGAGTGCTACCACACCTGACTTGTTACAGTAAATACTACTCACCTTTTGCCCTGCATTAAGACTACAAGTATTTTGAGGTAAATAATGAGTGTACTGTGTGTGTATTTTACTTTTTAATGCCTAGTTCTATTGCTAACTTAATATATGTTAGTGTAAACTTGTTATCTGGCATTTATAAATGGAAAAAATGGATTTCTGCTTTTCGGCGAAATCTGCTTTCCGGTAGTAGCCTGGAACCTAACCTGCCCTATAAGTGGGGCCCTACTGTATACAGTCATCCCTCGGTTTTCGGTTTTAATCCGTTCCAGATGGATCGGCTAAAACCAAAATCGGCGAAAACCAAAACTATTTTCCCCATAAGAAATAATGGAAATTCAATTAATCCGTTTCAGAAACCCAGAAGTTTGGAAAAAAATTTTTTTTGGGGGCCTTAAAGATAGATTTACATGCACAAATGAATGAAATGAATGTGGCACTTACCCTTACTGAAGACTGATGTTGTTGGATGGAAGAGAGATAGGAGGGGAGAGGGTAGAAACCCTAATTTTTGGAAGGGAAATCTCCCTCCATAAGGACTCTAGGTACCAAGTCCTCATCTGGGGTCACTTCCCTTCTTTGTCTTTTAATCCCACTAGGACCAGCTTGTGATTCACTGCACACCTGTGGCACTAAATATCTCTCCAGAGAGCTCTGTATCTGGCGGCTCTTTAAAATGTCCCTAAAATGGGACATGGAATTGTCATTGTAAAAGTAGCAACATCTTTGTCAGGGTGATGTTCCTCCACAAATGATTGCACCCTACTCCACATTGCACAAATCTCCTTAATCTCTGAAGAAGGCACCTTACATCTTTCTTCCTCCACTGAAGCAATTTCCTCAGATCTGTTTTGTTGTTGTTGCAGCTCAAGCTCTTGCAGCTCTTCAGTGGTTAGATCTTCATTGTGGTCCTCCACCAACTCTTCCACATCCTCTCCATTCACATCCAACCCCATAGAAGTCCCCAATTCCCCAATACTTTCCACAACTTCCATAGGCTCATCAGGGTTAGCTTCAAACCCTTCAAAATCCCTCTCTTGTACACAATCTGCCCACAACTTTCTCCAAGCAGAGTTCATCGTCCTGGAGGTCACTCCTGCCAAGCTTTATCTATAAGGCCTATACAATGGAAGATATCAAGTGAGCCTTCCAGAACTCTTTTAGGGTCAATCTAGTGTCTGAGGTTACATCAAAGCACCTTTGAAACATTGCTTTGGTGTACAGTTTTTTAAAGTTTGCAATGACCTGCTGGTCCATGGGCTGGAGGAGAGGAGTGGTGTTAGGAGGCAAGAACTTCACTTTTACAAATCTGAATTCCTTAGGCATTTGGTCTTCCAAGTCTTGAGGATGACCAGGAGCATTGTCCATTACCAGGAGGCACTTAAGTGGCAATTTATTCTCCAATAGATATTTCTTCACACTGGGGCCAAACACTTGATTAAACCATTTCAGGAAAATTTCCCTAGTGACCCATGCCTTAGCATTAGACTTCCAAAACACACACAATTTACCTTTGTCAACACTGTATTTGCTGAACACACTGGGATTTTCAGAGTGATACACGAGTAAAGGCTTCACTTTTAAATCCCCACTAGCGTTCCCACATAACATAAGAGTTAGCCTGTCTTTCATAGGCTTGTGTCCTGACATTGCCTTTTCCTCCTGTGTGATGTAGGTCCTCCTTGGCATTTTCTTCCAAAAGAGGCCTGTTTCATCACAATTAAACACTTGTTGGGGTTTAAATTCTTCAGCCTCTACATATTCTTTAAACTCACGCATAAATTTTTCAGCCCCATCTTTATCTGAACTGGCACCCTCACCATGCCTTACAACACTGTGTATGCCAGTTCGCTTCTTGAAGTTTTTCGAACCAGCCTTTGCTGGCCTTAAATTCATCAACCTCAACACTGGTTCCAGGCATTTTCTTTACAAGATCGGCATGCAACAGCCTTGCTTTTTCACATATGATGGATTGCACAACACTATCACCCGCTAGCAGTTTTTGGTTTATCCACACCAATAAGAATTTCTCCATATTTTCCATTGTTTGTGATCTCTGTTTCGTTATCGTATTCACCCCTTTCGCAACATTAGCTTCCATGATTTCCTTTCTTTTTGCCACAATGGAACTGATGGTTGATGGGTTTTTCTTGTATATCCTGGCGAGCTCGGCAATACGTACACCACTATCATATTTTTCTATTATTTCTTTCTTCAGTTCTATGGTGTTCCTCACTTTCTTTACCAAAGAACTGGCACTAGGAGCTTTCTTTGGGCCCATGGTAGCTTATTTAGTAGTCACACACAATAATCAAGGGCCAAAAACAATGAATTGTTAATAAATGTTTTGTATAAACTCCTGGGGTGATGTTCACTCAAGCATAAACAATGCTAGACTGCGTGACAATGTGCGTGGGAGGTGCGTGGGTGGCGGGCCTACGGCCTTTGTATGTGCGCGGCACTAGTGGACAGGTCCCATACGATCGGCGAAAACTAAGACAAATTTTCCCTGAAAAAAGTCGGCGAAAACTGGGACAAGCGAAAACCAAGGGATGACTGTATACCTCAAACAACAATGGAGGAGTTAAGTTTCGTGTCGTCATTTTTCTATAGCTTAATCGCTTAACTTACTTGCTACACTGTTAAACCATTTCAGGGTCCAAGGCCATTTTTGGAAGGGGTGTGCCAGTGTCCAAGAATTAAAAAAAAAAAAATATTCTTATTTTTTCTTATGAAATGGTAGAGAATCTTTTTCTGAAGGTAATAAAACAAAAAGTACGAAATTTGATTGAAAATTGACGAAATTATGCTCTCGCGAATCTTGATGCGTCAGCGATATTTACGCATCGGTGATTTTGCCAACTTTGACTCCCATTTTAGGCCAATTACATTATTCTAGTCGACCAAATTCTTTGCTATTTCACTAGTATTACTTCTATTCTATCGATTGAGCACAAGAAATTGCCCAGTCAACTGTTTCAACTACAAAATAAAGTGATTGGAAATTGGTAATTTAGCCAATTTAACTCAAAGTTCAAAATATTCCAATTTGAAAATAGGGTGCAGAATAAACAATGCAGGCATTCCTGGCACTAAACTAACATTTCCTCTGTTCATTAGTTACGTTTTCAGTCTTTACAAATGAATTCCATTTTGATTTTTTATTCACATAATGAATTTTTATTCAAACCAGAAAATGGAAGATTTACTGTTATGCAATATTGTAATAATTGTAAAAATAATATCACCACATTTGTGAACGTATATTAGACCCACCAGCTGGCGCGTATTAGACGTGTGAGGTCATTTGCTTACTCTTGAACATTGGCAAAAATTTAACATTTCTGCTACTTTGAGCTGTTTCAAGCTATTTATCATACTAAAACCAATCAAAATCATCTCTATATCTGTAATATATCTTCCATTCTATCAAATGAGATCAAGAAATCGCAAATACGACTATAAAAAGTACACGAAAAAACATTGCAAAGTCGCTGTTTTAATCGAAAATTACGGTTTCAGTTTTTTCTCTCTCATTATGCATGGTGTGCTGCAGGATTTGTTTTATGTGGTGCACATTTACCACATAGATGTATTCTCTCATATCCAGGCCCAAATTTACTGCTCACAGCTTATCTGAGTGAGCTGAGCTCATGACGTAGAACTACGGCACAGACCCTGAAAGGGTTAATGCTTCCCTTTATCGCTGGCTGGCGTTATAGCCTTTATCGACTCCTGCTGCTTTAGCATCGTACATATCGTAGAATCACTGAAGAAGGCACATTCTCCCCTCTCAGCCCTTTACCAAAGGGCTGGCACTGAACTTTCTTTGGCCCCATGGTGGCTTATTTCACAGTCACAATCAATTAACCCTTAAACTGTCCACATGTAGATATACGTTTATGTGTGTACTGCTCCAAACGTAAATCAACATTTTATTTTTTATTCCTTCAAATTTAGTGCGATAGGCCTGAGTCGCCTAGACATGAGAGAATGGGTCTGCGCCCTCAGTGTGCGCAGTATTAAAAAAATCTGGGACCACTTAGTACCTTGTGGGAGCACCAGTTCAATTGAGCTCCAGCTAGAGCAAATAGTGTGGCAAACACCAGGTATTCACTGATGTCATGTCACATTAACACTCCCCTTATAAGAGGAAAGTAAAAATAGGTTAGATAAATACACGAGTGGCTGTGGATGGGTGTGAGTTGGACCTGACTAGCTTGTGCTACTAGATCTGATGCCATGCTCCTTCCTTCAGAGGATGTGACCTGACTAGGGGGGTCATTGGTCTAAGCTGGGGGGTGACATGGACTTGCCTTGCATGGGCCAGTAGGCCTGCTGCAGTGTTCCTTCTTTCTTATGTTCTTATGTATTCGGCAGGCTGGCTGGCTTTGGCTGTCTCTCTGTCTATATCTCTATCTGTCCATATCTTTGTCTGTCTATATCTTTGTCTGTCTATATATCTATCTATATCTATGTCTCTCTCTCACATGTACACATAAGTACAGTTATTATACATAGTGTAAATTACCTAGGATAGCCCAAAAATTCCAGGCAAAGTGCTATGCAATGCTTGTAGATATAAGACATAATAAGCATGACTGGCAAGTAATACGCATCGTTACTTCTGCATCGTGTATAATACCTGTTGGTTTACGAGCCACACTCTGAGACCGAGACAAGCAGACGGAAAGACACACACACAGGCAGACAGAAAGACAGATAAGCGGAGCTAGACAGACATAAGCAGAGCTAGACAAACAGACAAACAGACAGACAGATAGATAGATAGATAGATAGATAGACAGACAGACAGACAGACATTGAAAAAAGGAGGGTTCCCTCCAGCACTGCTGACATTTATCAAATGTCACTGGGCTGTCAAGAGTTATCTGACACTTGTCAACACACCCTTCTTCAAGGAGTTTCATATACTCCAGGCACACACAGACAGATAGAAAGATAGATAAGCAGAGCTAGACAGATACAGACAGATAGACAGACAGACAGATACAGACAGACAGACCTATAAATACTTTGTATATATTTATAGACAATAGTAAATGACCAAGGCAGGTGAAAATATTCACCTGTTGGTGTGATTGTGACTATTTGAGTACTACTTCAGTACCTAATATTAGCGTTAGAACAAGGATTGGCTATGAAATCACAAGAACTTTTGTAAATTGTAATTATCAGAACATAAAAATTATATAAATTAAAATAAAAACTAGAAAAAAAAGTATATCGGCAATATTTCTGCAAGCGGCAGGACTTGATGTTGCCGTCATGTGAGCATCCAACACCAAATTGGCGGGCTTATATCTCGGTAAGTACAGGCCCTAAAAAATTTTTTTTAGCCTATCCTGTTTATAAAAATGTGCTCTTCATTTAAATTTTTTTTTCAAAATATTCAGAGCAGTATGCAGGTGAACGTAGATCTACGTGTGGACAGTTTAAGGGTTAACAAGCACCAAAATGAACGGATGAATAGATGAACACGCAGAGTATTCCTTACTCAACAAGAGAGAGAGAGACAGACTGAGTGTGATATGCGTGAGGAAGTGGTGTCACTGGCGGGTTGACGCGTCCCATACAGCTGATCACCGAAATAATGGTCGATCACAAGAAGCCGAAAAACCAGCCTATCACCGAGTTGGCCAATATCAGGAATGGCCGATGACCGGGGGTCCACTGTATTAGTGTCAGAACAAAGATTGGTTATGAAATGACAAGAACTACTAGAAATTGTAATTATCAGAACATAAAAATTACATAAAATATAAAAACAAGAAAAAAAGGTACATCGGCAACACTTCTGCAAGCGGCAGGACTCGATGTTGCCGACAGTTGAGCAAAATTCTAATACAACTGTTGCTTCATAATTCTTAACCCTTTCGGGGTCGGTGCCGTACTAGTACGTTTTACGAGCAGGGGTTGGTGCCGTACTAGTACGCCCAAATTCTAGCGGCCTCAATTTAAGCAGAAAACGTCTGGTAGGCATACATATGAAAGAATGGGTCTGTGTGGTCAGTGTGCGCAGTATAAAAAAAATCCTGCAGTACACACTGCATAATGAGAGAAAAAAAAACTAGGACGTTTTTTCGATTAAAACAGCGACTTTGCAGTCGATTTTCGTATGGTATTTATTGATGTATTCTCGTTTTCTTGGTCTCATTTGATAGAATGGAAGATATATTACAGAAATAGAGATGATTTTGATTGGTATGACAGTGACAAGTACCTTGAAATTGAGCTCAAAGTAGCAAAAATGTTCGATTTTGACGATGTTCAAGAGTAAACAAATCACACCATGCCTCCAATACACATCAACTGGCGAGTCTTATATTCATGCACAAGTGCTCTGATATTATTTATACCATTTTTACAATGATGCAGTTGTATACATAACAGTAAATCTTCTATTTTTTGTGAGAATAAAAATTCAAAATGAAAAGCAAAAGTAATGGAACAGGGGCCTGGAGACGTGACTAATGAATAAAGAACATGTTATTTTAGTGCCAGGAATGTCTGCCTTGTTTACTCTGGACCCTATTTTGAAATTGGCATCGTTTGAAATTTGTGTGAAATTGGAAAATTGCCATTTTCTGACCACTATTTTGGGTAGATGAAATTGATAAATAGGCGGTTTCTTGTACTCAATCGATAGAAGAAATGTAGTTCTAGCGAAATAGCTATAATTTTAGGAGACTGAAACATTGGAATTTGTCGAAAATAGGGCTCAAAGTGGGCAAAATCGCCGATGCGTAAGTGTCATGGCTACCGCTAACTTCGCGAAAGCATAATTCCGTTAGTTTTCGATCAAATTTCATAATTTTGGTGGCGTTATGATCGGAAAAAGATTCTCTATCATTTCATAAGAAAAAATTAATTTTTTTTTTTCCAAAAATTTTTCGACCCCAGGAACACTTTCCTGAGAAGGCCTGTCGACCCCCAAAGGGTTAAGCTAGTCATAAGTTTGCCTAAGACACTCCAATTTAGAAACTGTATTATGCCAATACATCACCTTTACCATTAATATATAAACTAATTGTTAAATTCTTAAACTAATTGTTAAATTCTTAAATGTTTAAATTCCAGTACCTCAATTTTGTAAACCTAGCTAATCACTACAATTACATAACCTTACTATCTGTATAATCATTGTGTCGCTATTGAGTAAGACCTATCATAAGACTGCCTGAAAAGCCTAGGCATACCTAGGCATATTATTGGCCATCTTGTAATATCTACTTCATAAAATGTATAATTATAAGTACACCCCACCTTGTATATTACCAGAAATTACCAGAAATCCAGTGCCAACTTCGTGGCCTCATATCTCGGTAAGTACTGACCCTAAAATTTTTTTTTTATCCTATAACACTTAGAAAAATGAGCTCTTTATTTCTATAAAAAAAAAAAAAAAAAATTCAAAATATTTGGGGCGCTGGGCAAGAGAACGTATATATGTATATATGTATACGTTTGGACCATTTAGGGGTTCAATATAATATTTTTCTAGAGGTAATAAAACAAAAACAAAAAAAATCCGATCAGTATTTTCCAAGATATAGAGGTGTGAAGTTGACCCTCAATGACCAGGTGGCGGCAACATTGGTGACTTCCGTAAAGTCGCATTTTATATTTGACTTTTTTGTTACCTTTTTTCTAATTTTTTTTTTTCCAGTAACATTTATGGCCTGTGAGACCAATATAATGCATAATGTATTTATGTACACTCATATTCAATACAATAACCCCCCAACCCCACCAGCTTTGTAGGATTCCATCCTGGTCACCAAGGTATGACTACCCCTGATACTATTAGGGAATACATCATTGCCCTTGAAGCTGAAAACAAAGACATCAAAGCAACACTAGTGAAATATGAATCCAAGCTAACTAACCTCGAGATCAAGATCCAAAACCTTGAAGAGAATTACATCGGGAAATACTGACACAGAAAATACCTGCAAACAGCTATAACCAGTCACACAATCAAATAACAACCCTGAATATGAAGTGGAAGAAGCAATCAAGGACTGGAATAACAACATGCACACTCGACTTGGGTGAATATCTTGATTTTCAAGATGACAAACCGAACAAGATAACTTGTCTGATGCAGTTATAATAAACAGCAATCACATTCCCAGAGACATAATCCAATCCCAGTGCAAGGAAACTGCTATCAACATATTACAAGACCACCTCAGTTAATGTGCAAAGTAATGAAATCAAAACACATTGCAGGAAAACAAGGTAAACATAGTATTATTATCAGACTTCATTCATATGATACAAAAAGGACCAATTAAATCAGCAATTAGAGTGAAAAAAGGAGTGTACATCAACGAGTGCCCAACCAGGAAACATCAAAACCTTCTGTTTAGGTTGAGAAAACTAAACTGAGAACAAAATCCATCAGTGCTTCACTGTGATGGAAAAATACTAGTTCAAAGCATCAACAGGTCAGCAATTTTCTCATCAAACAA
>WNWK01020579.1:0-35572 GCA_009830355.1 Cherax destructor | reverse complement strand
ACGAAAACATTCCATCAGTACATATGAAGGTATCGGCCTCCTTAAGCTCATTTTTAGGGAATAAGTACCCTCTAAAAGCCCAGCATAGGGCCCCTGCGCACGTCTACCCAGGTTTACTGCGTGTATAACACCATAATCCTTGAAAGCATCCCGAATATCCTCTGGACACGCTTCAAACGGGACATTAAAAACCTTAACCCACCTGTAGGTAGCCAACACATCTCTCAGGCAAACCTCCACACCCATGTTGACAACCATCTTCTTGTCTTGGTACTCATCCACCACTCGCTGGTATGCCTCAGTACTGGAAAATTTAACAAATATCCTCCTGCTCCCATTCAATGATAAGCAGTAGAGATCTTCATAAGACACTCCATATGTGTCCCGTAAAATGGCCGTTAAGAGCACATCTTCATTTGATGGTAGAACCGCTCCCTGCAGCAAAACAACACAAACAGTGTTCACTCGTCGCCGGTACGTTGCAGCCATCTTGGCTGAAAATGAAAGTTCCCCAAGCAACCGCTAGGGAGGAGCCCACACATCCGCTCACCACCAGAGCTGGATGCGGAATGTCATGTGGAACGCTTCACGATTTTGCGTGTCATCCTTGCGCAAGGCCATGCAAATCTTCTCTGTATCGTTCCAATTTTAGTATATGTACTGCCGAAGCAAGTACAGTCAGATTTCTATATCCCACAGGAAAACTTTTCTCCCATACCCTCCCGAACGGTACACGCTCATTGGAGAAGCCAGGTATAGATACTCAAAAATCCGGGACAAAGGAATTAATGTACAATTGCTATGGATCCCATCACACATTGGATTACTCCTTCATGATATGTTAGCCAAGAAGAGTATCCAGAAGGAGAATGTAGAATATAACTTTGGTATATCTGTGTCTAGCATTAGGAATAATATTAGGAGAGAAATAAATAATGAAAATGATTCCTATAGGAATGCAGTTAGAAGCCTGAATAGATCTATAACCCACTATGATAACATGAACA
This sequence comes from Cherax destructor, assembly GCA_009830355.1. Classification (NCBI taxonomy): domain Eukaryota; kingdom Metazoa; phylum Arthropoda; class Malacostraca; order Decapoda; family Parastacidae; genus Cherax; species Cherax destructor. The sequence goes on along the minus strand of WNWK01020579.1, from coordinate 34,565 downwards.
TAGATAAGTATGTTTATTGAGGAACTTGCAATGTGAACAGACTGACAGATGTTGTAGTGGCCAGGCTTAGGCTTGGCTACAAGTACTGACTGATGTTGTAGTGGCCAGGCTTAGGCTTGGTTACAAGTACTGACTGATGTTGTAGTGGCCAGGCTTAGGCTTGGCTACAAGTATTGACTGATGTTGTAGTGGCCAGGCTTAGGCTTGGCTACAAGTACTTCTGGCAGTTTGGGAGACACACAGATGATGATCAAACTAAATGCAAATTATGTGGTCAGGCATATGGTCACTGTCTTGAACACTATGTGCTTAATTGTCCACTTATTGAGGAATATAGAGATAGACAGTATAATAACCTATGTGACATGTCAAGATATCTTATTCATGAAAATAAGATACCAGTTATACTAAGCAAATTTCCTAAATTTGCTTGTAACAGATAAGTGAACTGTAGATATAAATCCAAATGTACAATTGTTAACCCTTCTGGGGCCTAGTTCCTAACCCTTTTGTGTATCCATATGCTCTTGCGCTACCGTCCACAGGATGGATATGGGGTGCACAATAAACTAGCCACTTTGGTGGCAAAATCTAATCTAAATCCTCACCCTACCATCCCCTCACCCTACCATCCCCCCTCACCCTACCATCCCCCCTCTCCCTACCATCCCCCCTCACCCTACCATCCCCCTCACCTCCCTCATACCCCATGACACATACGACAACCAGTCCCTTACTACCCTCAAATTTTTACTAAAGTAAACAGCATGAAAAGCCGTCTCCTCCTCCCCACATCTTGAACAATTCCCCGCACCTACTAGTCCCATCCTATACAACACAGACCTTTAAACTAAAATCATTAACAAGAATCTACATACCAGTTCACATACCTTCGGCTTTAACCTCATTTTACGAAAGCCCTCCCAAACGCCCCTCCAATCATACACTGGGTAGATCTCTACTACCTGTACCACCTCTCCCTGCCTATCAACCCTACCTGGAGTCTACCTGGAGGGCATTCTGGGGATCGACGTCCCCGCGGCCCGGTCTACGAACAGGCCTCCCGGTGGATCAGGGCCTGATCAACGAGGCTGTTACTGCTGGCAGCACGTAGTCCAACGTACGAACCACAGCCCGGCTGATCTGGCACTGACTTTAGGTATCTGTCCAGCTCCCTCTTGAAGGCAACCAGAGGTCTACTGGTAATGCCCCTAATGGCTGGTGGGAGGCTGTTGAACTGCCTTGGGCCCCAGACACTTATTGTGTTTTCTCTTAGTGTACCAGTGGCGCCCCTACTTTTCACTGGGGGTACGTTGCACCGTCTGCCAAGTCTTTTGCTTCCGTATGGAGTGATTTCTGTGTGCATATTAGGGACCAGTCCCTCCAGAATCTTCCAGGTGTAGATTATAATATATCTCTCTCGCCTGTGCTCCAGTGAATATAAGTCTAGTGCTTCTAGTAGTTAAGGTGTTTGATGGAACTTATACATGCAGTAAAGGTTCTCTGTACATTCTCTAGAACTGCAATTTCACCTGGCTTGAATGGGGATGTTAATAATATACAGCAGTATTCTAACCTAGAGAGAACAAGTGATTTAAAAAGGATCATCATTGGCTTGGCATCTCTTTTCTTGAATGTTCTCATTATCCATCCTATCAGTTTCCTCGCAGTTGTAATAGTGGCATTGTTGTGGTCCTTGAAGGTGAGGTCTTCGGACATTACCACACCCAGGTCCTTCACATTACTTTTCCGCTCTATTGTGTGATTGGAGTTTGTAATATACTCAGTCCTAGCTATTATTTCCTCCAGTTTTCCATAACGGAGTAGTTGGAATTTGTCTTCATTGAACATCATATTGTTCTCTGTTGCCCATTGGAAAACTTGGTTTATATCTTCTTGGAGATTTGCCGTGTCCTCAATGGATGACACTCTCATGCAGATCCTAGTATCATCTGCAAAGGATGATACAGTGCTGTGGTTTACATCTCTGTCTATGTCTGATATGAGGATGAGGAACAGGATAGGTGCGAGTACTGTGCCTTGTGGGACAGAGCTCTTCACTATGGCAGCTTCCGATTTAACTCTGTTTACCACTACGCTTTGTGTTCGATTGGTTAGGAAGTTGAAGATCCATCTGCCTACTTTGCCAGTTATCCCTTTAGCACGCATTTTGTGTGCTATTACACTATGATCGCACTTGTCAAAGGCTTTTGCAAAATCTGTGTATACTACATCTGTATTCTGCTTGTTTTCCAGAGCATCTAAGACCATATCATAGTGGTCTAGCAGTTGCGAGAGGCAGGAGCGACCTGCTCTGAAACCATGTTGCCCTGGGTTGTGCAATTTTGGGGAGTCCAGGTGTTTTGTTATCCTGCTTCTTAGAACTCTTTCAAAGATTTTTATGATATGGGGCGTTAAAGCTATTGGTCTATAGTTCTTAGCTACTGCTTTGCTGCCACCTTTATGGAGTGGGGCTATATCCGTTGTTTTTAGTGACTGTGGAATCTCGCCTGTGTCTAAGCTCTTTCTCCATAGTATACTTAGGGCCTGTGAGAGGGGTTTCTTGCAGTTCTTAATGAACACAGAGTTCCACGAGTCTGGGCCTGGGGTTGAGTGCATGGGCATGTCGTCGATGGTTTTCTCAAAGTCTAGGGTTATGTCAGAAATTTGGCATACATTGGCAGGGTTTTGAGGCTCATTCATGAAAAAAAAATTTGGATTGTCTATCTTTAGACGGATTAGTGGTTCGCTGAACACAGAGTCATATTGAGATTTCAGTATCTCACTCATTTCTTTGTTGTCATCTGTGTAAGATCCGTCTTGTCTGAGCAGGGGCCCTATACTAGAAGTGGTATTTGCCTTGTTTTTGGCATATGAAAAGAAATATTTTGAATTTCTTTCAATTTCACTAATCGCTTTTAGCTCCTATTGACTCTCCTGGATCCTGTATGAGTCCTTTAATTTTAGCTCAATATTTTCCACTTCCCTGGTTAGCGCTTCCTTCCGTGAATCAGATAGTCTGGCATTCTTGAGGAGCTCCATGATTCTTCGTCTTCTCCTGTAGAGGGAGCGTCTCTCTCTCTCCTGTTTACTTCTTCTCTTCTTTGATCGTAGAGGAATGTGCCTTGAACATACTTCAGGTACCATGAGGTTGATCTTTTCAAGGCACTGGTAAGGATCCATGTAATTTAAGATATCTTCCCAACATGTTTCATTTAGGGCATAGTTTACCAGATCCCAGTTAATGTTCTTGTTGTTGAAGTTGATTTGGTAAAGGTACCCTCATAGCTATATGCGTTTTGCTGATCAGTACTCCTGTGCATGTACGTCTGGACTTAGATTAGATTGTGATCAGAATTTGTTGTTTTTGATATTGTTATGTTTCTTACCAGGTCCTCATTATTTGTGAAGATAAGGTCTAGTGTGTTCTCTAGTCTCGTTGGCTCCACTATCTGCTGACTTAGGGTGTGTTTGTTGCAGAAATTCAGCAGCTCATGTGTGTGTGACTTTTCATCTGAGCTGCCTCCAGGGATTATTTCTGCTACAACATTATTTGCTATATTCTTCCATTTTGTATGCCTAAGATTGAAGTCACCAAGCAGCAAGATGTTTGGGGATGGGGCTGGAAGGTTTTCCAGACAGGAGTCAATTTTTGATAGTTGTTCTTTGAACTGTTGGGAAGTTGCATGTGGTGGCTTATATACAAGTACAATGACTAGATTTTGGTTCTCGATTTTTATTGTCAGAACTTCAACTACATCATTTGTGGTGTTCAGTATCTCTGTGCAAATGAGTGACTATTTGACATACAGGCCAACTTCCCCTTGTTGCCTGTTCTTTCTGTCACATCTGCTTACCTTGACTCTTCTCGCGTCTCTTAATGCCAATAAAAAGCGCAGCATACCTTCACACTCCAGTAACTCCTTTCCTACCCACCATTTCCACACATCCTCCATGACCGCTCCCACCCGTATACCCCTCTCCCCCCGCCCGCAGGTACCTCTGCTTCATGTAAACTGCCCTCGCACGTTTCCCCAAAGATATGAGTCCCAGCTTCTCCTGTCTTACACCCCTCATTACCACCTCCTTCCATAGCCACGACCTTCCATAACCCCACACATACCGCAAGACTCCTCTGCAGTTCCTCTATATCGTCAGACCTCAAAGGATATACCTCTGCCACTCCCCACACCTTGCTATACACAAGTGAGTTTACTACCACTACTCTCTGTTGCAAAGTTACATCACCGGCCCTCCAACCTCGCATCCTACCCAACGCCCTGCCTACAACTGCCCCTGAGTTTACCCTCTGCGCCTCCCCAGCATCATCCAAAAACACAACCCCGCAGATCTTGATTCTATCCACAACATTCCACCCATACGCTTTCCCCAAGCCCCCCACCCAAGTACCCACCTCCAATAACTTTGACTTGGCCCCATTAACCCTCATCCCAGTCGCTGCTCCAAAAATCTCAGTTATACGCCCCAGAGTGAGGGTGTCCCAGGTGCGCATCAAGTGACCCCTGGTGACCAGTTGGTGAAGCTTTGTTTTCTACAAAATGGTGAACTACAGGAGGAGAGTCAACACCGCCTGCTTGGAATTGTTAAAAGGAGCCGTTTATCCAAGCAATGCCGACGTCGTTTTACCCCTCATCATTCGGGATACTCTCAAGATACCTACCGAAGATTTGTACGGTGTGTCACTGAATGGTAATGCGAGAATCTTTGTGAAATTTGTGTCACCTGCTGTCTATGAAAGGGTCGTTGACACGTATCAAGAACGGCCTATTGTTGTCAACAATAGCTTGGAGGTGCGACTTTGCGACGTTTCGGCACATTACTCATGGATTCGTCTTCGCAACATTCCATTTGAAGCGGACGAAGCTGATGTACGACGTGTGTTTGGAAGTTACGAGACTATACATGCTGTCAATGTGGGGCGATGGTCCCAAGGAATCTATGCTGGGATGTTAGAAGGGTCTTTTTCCATGAAAATGACTTTGAGACAGCCAATTCCATCATATGTGACTATGGAAGAGTTCAGGACGCAAATCTACGTTCCTACCCAGGGCAGGTACGGACGTGCCGTCTGTGTGGTGGCCCTGGCCATATGGCCGCAAATTGCGAGCGACGGAGGTGGCAGCAGCGGACGGAACAACCTGAAGCGACAATTAGTGTAATGATGGACGAGTGCGTTCACCCACCGAAGGATGATATACCGGTGGTAGAGGATGTTCTGAAGGAGTTACCTGTTAATGGGACATGGAGTGCAGCGGTGGAGGCTGCAGAGGAAGTCGTCTCGACGTTGCCACCAGCATCTGAGGGCGATCAAGATGGTGGTGCCGCGGGTGGGTCACCTCTGGTGGAAGAGGTGCTGAGCCCGTCCATAGAGTTGCCTGGTTTTGACGAAATTCAGAGGCTCCTTGACAGCCCGACGACAGTGGATTTCGTATCCACGCCGGTGATTTCACCGGTGTTGGAGACTGTACTTGTGAGTAGTGTGGGTGCAGAGGGAAGGCGTGTACCTCATAAGTCTGTGATAGAGGCAGACGTGGAGGTGCACAGGGAAGATAATACGGGTGATATGGAGTACGAGGGAGCTTCCCATAAGAGGCCAAGTACACCCGTGGAGGATGACATTCTAACTCCAGGCCAGAGGACAAGCAAAAAGGTTTGGGCAGATGTAGCCAAAGGTGACAAGGGTGCTCCCTCAGGTAAGTTAGGTGGGAGTGGTGGGAAGTCCTTTAGAAGTAGTAGTGGTAAGTCCAAGTCAGGTTCGTCAGCAACTGGGAAGAGAAATGATAAAACCCCACCACTGTCTTCAAGTGCATTACAATAAATGTTAATGGCCTCCGTTCAGAGGTCAAGAGAGGATGGGTGGAGGTATCACTAAGACGTTTGGATGTTGATGTGTTCTTTATGCAAGAACATAATTTTAGATGTGGAAGTGAGTTGCGAGTGCGAGGGTATACATGTTATGTGGGGAACTCGGACAATTTCAAAGGTGGGGTTGTAGTAGGCATATGGGAGACCAGTCCTTTTACGTTGTTGGCATGGGATTTGGGCGGTGTGCGACGGGTTGTGCGTGTTGTTGGAACATAGGGGCATATACAAGTAGGTTTTGTTTGTGTGTATATGCCAGCGACATCTAATAGACGGGTGAAGGAGGATTTTGTACGCGAGCATTTAGTATATTTTATAAGGGGCCTCCCTTTAGTTTCCGTGATTGCCTGATTGCCGGGGATTGGAATTGTGTTATTAGGGGAAAGGATGTTGAGCCAAGAGGTGGGGGGTGTCTCTTAGAGATTTTACGGGATGTACTGCGGGCGGTTGGTGTTGTTGACGTGATTGGGGGTGGTGGGTGGAATGTAGATTTCACATTTTGTTGGAAAGGTTATGCTGCGCGTTTAGATAGAGTGTACATCACCGATTTAATACATTGTGGGAGGGTAGAATGCGTGGATTTGGGTTTCACGGACCATAGGGGCGTGCTGGCAGCTCTAGAATGGGAAGGTGTTGTTCGAGTTTTCCCTAGCTACTGGAAATTAAATGTTAGATTGTTGAAGGGTTTAGAGGCTTTGGAGTCTTTTGGATTATGGTGGGAGAGGTTGTGGGATGGTGGTAGAGGAATCGGGAAAGTGGTGGATTGGTGGAATTCAAGAGCAAAGTTGGCAATAAAGGGTTTTTACAGTAGGTTAGGGAGGGAAGATGCGTCATATAGGTACGGAAAGCAGAGGTACCTTGAGGGTCAGTTGAGAGATTGTTACGGTGCGGGAGGAAGGTATGATCAAGCAGAAATAGAGTGTCTTAGAAGTCAATTACAGGATATACAGAACGAGAATTTTCAGGCGTTGAGGGTGCGGGCGGGGATAGAGGAGGTGCTATGGGGGGATAAGCCCTCTGTTCGAGTCCTTCGAAGTTTCAGGTTGCGACGTAAGGCGACAACGGTGATGTCTTTGGTTGTTGACGAGGACTTGGCTGGATACTGTAAGGGACAAAGGCCATGTACTACGGAAAGCATGGGAAACTATGCGGATAAATGGTTTGCACAAAAATGGATTGGTAGAGAGGGGAATCAGGAGGCGAGGGAGGCCTTACTGCATAGTATAGTGGCGAACGTGAGTGATGTTGATAGAATGGCCATGGAGGGAAGTATAACGGAGGAGGAGGTTGCCCAGGCCGTTCATGGTCAGGCAATGGGAAAATCGCCGGGTTGGGATGGAATTTCGGGGGATTTTTATGTAGTCCATTGGGAAACGTTAAAACATGTCCTGGTCCGTTTATACAATACTATGAAAGATGATGGAAAAATGGGTGGGGAGGTGGGGTTGGGGATCGTCGTTTTAGTGCTGAAGGTACACATACATGGAACTCTAGGGGAATATAGACCCATCACGTTGTTAGGAGCGGATTACAAGATTTTTGCAAGAATTTTAGCTAATCGTATGAAACGGGTGTTAGATAAAGTGGTATGGGAAGGGCAATATGGGATTCCTGGAAGGTCTATGAAGGTCGGCCATCATAGAATTAAAGGTTTTGTGGAGGAACGTCATGGGGGAGGAGTATTGGGATTGGATTGGGAAAAGGCTTTTGATAATGTAGATAGGGAGACTTTATTTGCAATATTATTAAAACAGGGTTTTGGGGAAGAGGTAGTGTCATGGGTGCGTATGCTATACATTGATGCAAAACTACGGGTTCAGGTGAATGGGAGGGTGGGGTCCGCGATAGGCATGGGGTGGGGGCTGCGGCAGGGGTGTCCCCTCTCCCAGCTCTTGTTTGCCTGTTTGCAGGACCCTTTTATAGGTTAGTTAACGGAGGAGTGGGGCAGGGTTTTAGTGCGCAGGGTGTAGAGGTGGGCATCATAGGATACGTTGATGATACTACCATAATGGTGCGTAGTAGGGTAGGCTTGGAATTCATTAACAGGGTTATAGTTTTTTTTGGAGATGCGTCAGGCATGCGTGTTAATAGGGAAAAATCAAAATTTTTGGAGGTGGGGTCCTGAGTGGGGGGGACGTTGGGCAAGGAGTATGGGTGGAAAACTGTCGAGAGCCTTAAAATATGTGGAGTACATTTTTGTGATGAGGAAAGATCTGCAAGAACAATTAATTCATCTTTAGTTGTAGATGCGGCCATTCGAAGAATGGCTGGATGGCAACCGAGTGAGGTGACAATACTTCAGAGGGTAATTGTCATAAATGTCCTTGTGTATAGTAAATTATGGTTTGTGGCAGCAGTTTATCCTTTGCTTCCGGAGGATGTACTGAGGTTACAGAGGAAAGTTTTGAATTTTATATGGGGATTCCGTCGACATTGGTTGGGGAAGGATGTCGTCATGACAAAAATAGCTAAGGGAGGTATGGGGTTAATACCGGTATATAGGCGTTTGATTGGTATTTATGTGCGGCAGGAATATCTAGAGCGAGGCGGAGTTAGGGGGGCGAGGGTTGACGCAGTAATGAGAGAGGTTAGAAGGTGGTGGGTGGGTAAGGATTTAATATTGTGTGAAGCCATGTTGCGGCATCTATTGGTGGCGCAAGACCCCAAGAGGGTAAAGGTATGTAAACTGGATAATATTGGTATGTACGTGGGTGAGGTCATTGGTGAGGAGGTTTATCCGGGTTACCATTGGAAGACCATTTGGTATTGGTTCAAGAGATTGCGATTGCAACCTTGAGTTCGAGAAACTGGATTCCGTTTCCTTCATGGCATCCTAGTGTCTAGGGCGCAGTTGTATGTCATGGGTGTGACTCGGGATCAAAACTGTGTATGGTGTGGATGGCCGGAAACGGCCTACCATGTCTTATACTTTTGTGAAGAATTAATAAGGGTGAGGAACTGGTTTCAGGGCGTCCTACGACAGGTAGGCTGTGAGGGATTGTCAATGCTTAGGCCGTTAAGTTTAGAGGTATGGGGTTGTTCGGATGCGGTCCGACGATCAGTTTCGTACTTTGTACTCGATTTTTTATATGTTTCTTGGGGGATGCGGGAGATTAGAAGTGCGACGCGCATCAGGGCACTGGCGTGTCGGTTTTACAGAACGAAATGTAGAAATCGTGAAGTGTATGGACATAGCTGGGAGAGAGACTTTTCGTTGGGATATAGACATCTAACGATGGATGTATTAAAGGGTTTGTGACATCCACTGTGTGTTGAATGGTACCATGACGGAGCGTGTGGGCTGGTCTCCGGTGAGAGAAGAGGGTGTTTTTCGTTTTATGTATGAAGTGCGCTAGTGAATAGGTGTGCAAGATGTGGGATGTGGCCTAGGATGAGGGAAGGTGACCTGTAGTTGGTCCAGGGTTAGGTTTCTCGGTGTGATCGTTGACTCAGACTTGGGGGGGGAGTTCAAAATGGAGACAGTGCATGGTTTTATCATTTTGGTGGAACTGTTAGTTATTAAGTGATAGGTAAACTTCTTTTGCATGGAGAGAGTCGGTCATATATAGTAGTATAGAGGTATGCGAGTTGGATATTCAAATCGGGCTATTTAGTCCGAAGACTTTACAGAGACAGTGACAACCCATTGTGCCAAATAAGGGTTATATCCTCTGTGTGCATTACTTTTGTGGCCTTCCATAGGACCGACTCAGATTGTGCGAATTGACATCATGGAGAGATTTCCAAGTTGTATATCTGATGGATAGAACATGGTATACAATTAGGCTATGATTCTTATTAGTGTTGCTTGGTCATGTGTTAAAATTTCTTATGTGTTCCGATGTATACTGGTAATATGTACTGAGGTTTAGTTAGGTGTTTTGTGTACCTAATAAGAGGGGGGGGGGAGAATTTAGAGCATAAGAGATCTAATGCCAGAGAACTTAAGGTTTTTCTGATGATAACACAAGGACACCTAGTTTTGTGTTAGGGAGCACGTCAAAGCATGTGGAGAGTTATGGGAATTAACCTTGGATGGTATGTTACCATGAACAAGGCCGGTGGTAAGAGAATTGTGTTTTGTAGCCTCGAATGTTTTGTAATGATCGGAGACGTAAACTTAGGTGCTTCTTGATCCCCATGTAACACACATGAGAGTTGGACTGGAGTCCAGTGTCGACAAAGATAATTTGTATTGAACAAATATGTGTTTCGACCTAACTTGTATGTAATACTAAGGCAAACGAACAACATCTATGTATGATCAAATAGTATACATGGTACTGTTGATTTTGATTTGTAAATGTATTAGGGGAGGGGGGTTGTCGGTGTGTTGTAATATTAATAAGCATTGTTGAACATAATTTCCATTCATATTAGGTATCCTTTTATTGTATTGTATATACCTGTATGTACCGTTTTCAATAAGATGTAAAAGTTTTTTTTTTTTTTTTTTTTTTTTTTTTAAATAACGGTATCAACATATTAAAGTACACATGGTTAGATGTTTATGTTTAGAGTTCGGAGGTATGATGTATTATGTTGAGAAACACTGTGTTGGGCTCTCAACACAAATAAGTTAAGTCGGGGTTTCCCTCGTGATTTGTACTGTGTGGAGCTGCAGGAGGGTCCAGCTACTAGAGCACGTGATGGTGTTATACGGTGCTCCGGGAGGAGGGGGGTTCTTGGTTTGTAATTGTATTTAGTGACATAATACTATGCTTGTTATAGTACTTATCATTGTTTTGAATGTTGTGTTTCTGCAATTGCGGGTTATGATGTAACGGGTTTACATCGAATATGAAATGTCAATTTCTATCCTGCTGACGTGTTGGATTATGACAGTGTATAATTATTATATTATCACATACATATTTTGTTCCTGTTGTAACTCTTCTTGTCTATACTTGTCTGTACTGTTTTTAAATAAAATATAAAGAAAAAAATTATACGTCCCACGTTCCCCAAGCCCTCCTCACCCCCCAACACCGTGGTATCATCCACATACCCCACTATCCCTGTACTGCTAGCCCCTCCTCCCCTCTCCCTCACCCCTTCCTCTATAAGCCTATAAAAGGGATCTTGCATTGAGACATCCTTGTCTCAAACCCCTCCCCAACTGCACCGGCATCCCCAACTTACCATTAATCTGAACCCTAACCCATGCAGGCGAGTACAAAGTTGTCACCCACCGCACAATCTCATCCCCAAAATCCTGTCTTTGCAAAATAACCCCCAACATACATCTATCTACACAGTCATACGCCTCCTTCCAGTCAATCCCCAGGACTCTTTCCCTGTCTCCCCTCCAAAAAATCCCTAATCCTGACATGCCCCTCATGCATACTTCTACCTGGTATCCCATACTGCCCTCGATATATGACTAAGTCAATCACCTTCTTCATGCGATTACCTAAAACTTTCACATAAATTTTATAATCTGAACACATGAGGAAGATCGCCCTATAGTTACCCAGGGTCCTTTCCCCCCTTTGGGAACCAAAACAACTACCCCTGTGCCCTGCGTGTTCCCCATCACACCTCCTTCCTTCATACAGTTAAGCAACGCTACTAAACACTCATGCAATCCCAATTTACAACATAAAAATCATTAGGGATCCCATCAATTCCAGGCACCTTTCCCCTACTCAAACTAGCTACTGCCTCTCCCACCTCATGCTCACTGATTCTGCCTTCTAACCCTGCCCACTCCTAATCTCCTAAAACACCCATAAAACCTTCCCCAATAATCTTCCCCTCCCATCTCCCACCCTGATTCTGCATTAATTTCTCCCTAAACCAAAAATCTGCATAGTTCCTCATCCCATCCATGGTTCGCAGTTGCTGGCCTACCATATATCCCCCCACCCCTTTACACACTTCCAATCCCATGATTGTGGTAAACTGCTGCCTTTCTCTGAACCTTCTCAAAACACAACCTGAAGGTTTGTCACCCCATAGCACCTCCTCTAAACCTCCCCGCACACGTATCGCATTGAAGTGATCATTCTGAATGTCCCTTAATCTACCCTGCAGTTCCCCAATTTCCCCATACTTGCCAACCCCTCCCCCTTCGTGACAACCATTAAGCTGCCCCTCTAGGTATTTCTGCAAACCAAACCTCCATCTCGCCTCGTCCCTTCCTCTGACCTGATAATATTCCTTAATCCCATGTTTTGCACACTGTTCCCACCATCCCAACACAACCTCCTCCTGTGCATGTGCAGCCCAGAGAGGCCCCCACCAGTCACTGAACGAAAACCCCTCCACCTCACCCTGAAGCAACCTCACATTCATTTTCCAATAACCAGCATACCTTTGAACCATTCCATCCCATGCCACCTCCGCCATTACTGCACGATGATCAGCCCGATGTCTATCATCAGCACTTGAGCCACCGTGATCCCCTGACTTATATATATATATATGATCTAATCTAGCCGCATAACCCCGCCGCACAAACGTATGCTCTACGCACCACTCATCTCCCCTGACCACATCACGAACCCCCACTTCCCACAACATGTCCCTCAATGCCCCAAGCATGCACCCTGCTCCGCACGGCTCCATATCCTTAATATTTATAACACAATTCCAGTCTCCGTCCAGTATCATAATCAAAGGTAAACCCCTCAAGTGATAAATCAAGACCTCTCTTACAAAATCTACTTATACTTTACTGTTACTCTCTGCCGGCATGTATATCCCCAAGAAACACCCTGACCTCCCCCCATACACCATCCACCCTCACGACCCTCCCCCTTCTTCCCACGCTATCACCCGGAAGGGGCTGGACTCTCTCACCACCACTGCCATCCCACCCTTTAATCTTCCCGAACTACCTGAAAATACTCTATAACCTTTCAACCTCAACTCTCTTCCACATTTGAAATTGTGTTCCTGAATAAAACACATGCCAATGTAAACCTTCATAAAACACCCTCCAACCAACTGTGTTTCACTTCGGCCCTGAGGCCGTTCACATTAACAGTTAAGCACTTAATAATGTAAAGGGGGCTTTCCTCTGTGTCTCTAGGTTCTGGCAATAACACTCCTCTGTGCACCTGTCCTCTCTCATGCACCCTTTCCCCTGAACCCCCTCCCTCCCCTATGCACTCCCCTGCCCTTTCCTGGCCACCTCCACCCACGTCTTCTTAAATGAACGCTGGGCTGGAGTGAGGACCTCGTCATCCGACGAACCACCTGCCCTCTTCCTAGATTTACCCTCTACCTCCATCCTAGCACTCTCACCATCCCTGTGCACCACAACCTCCACCTGCTGCAACTGCAACACACCAGTCCCTGTATCTGGTGGCCCTGAATCCTGCCCTTGCAGATCCTCCTCCACATGCAGAATTCATTCACCTACAGAGGAGATCACCTCCTCTGGCACATCCAGAAAGGACTTAATCATCTCCTGCAGGGGCGGAGATAAGTCCTCCTGGAGTTCACCTGCCTCCACCACCCCCACAGGTCCTGGGACAGTCCCAGGCCTATCCTCTGTGGGAGTATCCGATACCTCCGGCAACGTCACACAATGCTCCTCAACACCATCCACCTCGTCCGACCATTTACCCTTGCCTTCCACATCCACAGGTGCAGTCGGAGATTCCACCAAAGGCACCGACACCACAGGCATGACCAAGTCCGATGATCTTGGGGCTGCTGCCATACCACACCCGGCCACCATGTGGTCAAAAGCACCACACAAACGACACGTCCTATGTTGATCTGCATAGGTCACAAAAACCTGTGTTCTAAATTCCTCTAAAACAACATAAGAGGGAATGGGCCTTCTGAAGGTCATCTTCAGGGTGTAAGAACACTTGGGAAGCCCCGGATAGATTCCGTCCGTCCATCATCCTATCGTCGCAGCATGCACCTCACCAAATTGCCGAAATGCATTACAAATGTCCACATGATCCGCTTCAAAAGGAACATTACGGATTCTCACCCAGGTCTAATATTTGGAGGCATCCCGCAGTCATACCTCCAGCCCAGAGGTCATGGTGAGGCACTTCTCCTGATACTGAGTCACCGTCCTCCTGTATGCTGCCACCATGCAAAACTTAATGAAAATCCTCAATGTTCCATTTAGAGCAGTCCCATAAAGCTTGTCGTTGCCAATGCAGAACGTATCCCTGATGATTGTTGGCAGCAGAACAGAGGCATTCGCCGGGTAAATTGCTCCCTTGACGATGTCAACACACACTGTGTTACTCCTCCTGCGACAACTGGTCGCCATCTTGAAGAAAACAGGAACTTGCGCAAGAGAGGTACCAGGAGCTACCGCACAGCACAACCTCCCGGCCCGAGAGCAAAGAGGTCAATGATTAGAATTACACACACAAAAAAATTAATTTCTGCCCAACACGAAGGCCCGGCTTCACTCTGTAACTCAAGAAATAATCCAGTGTTTAGAGCTGCAGGTGGTTAGGAGAGCACTTATAACTGATGTGACATACATTCATTACATTAATGCAATAAGATCACAGTAAACAGGTGATATCCCAATGTGAAAAATAACCACAGTGAAAAATTAGCAAAATTCCAAACGATTTCTTGATTTCTCACATTATCAGGGAATTCGCTACATTTATTACATTAAGTAGATATGACTAGAAAATAATATTGTCCAGGTTTGTTTTTATTAGTCAGCCCCAGTTTATCTGAGAGTTGCTGTCTCGAAGCAGACCATGTATATGGCAGGAGTGTTTGCTGGTGTTGTGAGGTCAAGGTCGGGATGATGGATTACTGATCAAGGCAATTAAATGACACCAATTATGTAAAAGGATAACACGTAAGCTGGGAAATTATCTGTAGTACAGTGATTCTTTATATTTTATTGAGGTGAAAGTAGCTCCTGATGATGCTTCACCAGATATCGTTTTATTATCTAATTAAAACCTGTATCAGGAGACGCCTGTTTCCTGACGAACAACACACCATCAGGGTATACATCCCATGAGGTGTGTATCTACGTATATACACTGAGTGTACATTAAGTCTTCTATTTTAAGGATTGTGGTACCCTTTACTGGTGGTGTATAGATTACATGAAAGCTTATTGACCCTCATTTAGTTGATAGTCTTTAAACCCAAACAGCCTGATGCTGACAGTCTCGTTATTTTCAAGGTTTCACTGTAAAAACCTTTTTCCCAGGAAACCCATCACTCTTAAGTCAATAAATCAATAAATGTATCAAATTATATTAGGTTTTCAATCTCTGAAAATTGGTTATTAAAACACAGTGGAAAATATTGCATATCTAATATCAGAATTGCTCAGGTGCTTGAGCAAGAGAGTCCAAAGTTCTCAGATTCATTGAAATAAATAATAAAATATTACCAATTAAACCTTGTCTGGAAATAAAACTGTAACATAGACATGTCTGTACATATGATCCTCACACTGAAGCCTTGATCGACACACTGACGTGTATACTAGGAATAAACTCACACTGAAGCCTTGCTTGATACACTGACGTGTATACTAGGAATAAACTCATACTGAAGCCTTGCTTGACACACTGACGTGTATACTAGGAATAAACTCACACTGAAGCCTTGCTTGACACACTGACGTGTATACTAGGAATAAATTCATACTGAAGCCTTGCTTGACACACTGACGTGTATATTGAGCTTTGCTCAGACCTCTGCAACACAATTGTCTCAAAAATTTGTTAAGTTATACCATGAATTAAGGAGAGATCCCAGACTTCACCTTACGAAAGCAGACAAAGCAAATGCGATAGTAATTATGGACAAGATAAATTATAGGAGGAAAATAACATATTAGAAAACAAGGGAACTGACGTGCCCCTTAATGCAGTCTTTAAATATTTTCTTAATCTAGGTTATTCAGACTGTTTCCCAACAGAAGCCTTGAAAAACAAATCGCTCTATTTACAAATCAAGAAGCGCAAATAAGACGGTGAACACTTCAACCCAACAACTTAATACTTATCCTAAAATACATAAAGAAGTTAACGCTCGGACATAACGTTCATTTACCCTAACACAATCAGTAGGATATCTGCGGCACAAACCATCCATAACAAATACATAAATAGCTCTGTCAGTATACTCTTTAAAAACTTTAAATGCAAGGTGGATGGTGAACATGTGTCAGTGTTATGATAGGAACATTAAATGAGTTAGTCGTCATTGGAACTACTCCAAACTTTAGTAGAAGTATGAACATAATGCTATAACTACTCTTGTCCTGATGACAACCGTACCAGTACCTGTGTCTTCCTACACCTCACTCAAGTCACATGTGATTCAGGTCAGAACTGCCTTTGTATATTTGTTTCATATCTAGTACATCTGTCAGTCTGCTGAAAAGACCTCCAATTTGAGGCTGACATATACAGACACATCTGTTGTTTAATTTTCTTGTTCCAAACCAGATCTTTATTGGAAATGACATGTTCCAAAACTGCTTATTTTGGAAGAGTATATTAGTAGATGCTGTTGAATGATCGTTGCGGAGGGACCTGCAGGAGATGTGGCAGCCTCAGGCAGCTCCTCGCTACTTCCCGAAGCATCCTGCTGTGATTCCTGGCGCCACACACAAGGCGGAGACGGTGATGGTGGTGCCGGCGACGTAGGAGGTGGAGGTGAGGGTGAGGGTACTGACGTAGGTGGACCAAATTGTGAGTTTTTTACCATCCCTGTTATTCACGACCTCCCTCGCGCCTCTCTTGTTTCGGTCACCTCCCTCTTCATCGATCTCTACCTTCACATCTACATCCACCTGTGTTCCTGTCAGCTCCGGTACCAAGTGTTCCAGTGAGCTGTGTGAGAGATGAAACGCAGGTTAAGTATGATGTGGCACTGGAGTAGTGTCACTGGTGCTCCCAATTACCTGTTTACTGAGGATGAACTCATCTATTTGTGTTTGCAGGGGTCGAGTCACAGCTTCTGGCTCCGCCTCTCAGTGGTGTATGTAAATCTGTGTGAGACTGTGTGCACATGTGTGTGAGACTGTGTGCACATGTGTGTGAGACTGTGTGCACATGTGTGTGAGACTGTGTGCACATGTGTGGGAGACTGTGTGCACATGTGTGTGAGAATGTGAGCACATGTGTGTGAGACTGTGTGCACATGTGTGTGAGACTGTGTGCACATGTGTGTGAGAATGTGTGCACATGTGTGTGAGAATGTGTGCACATGTGTGTGAGACTGTGTGCACATGTGTGTGAGAATGAGTTTATAAATATGTACTCACCTGGTTGTAGGGGTCGAATCTTAGTCTCTCTACTTTCCATTACAGGGTTCTCTATAACCTGACTGATTGAGCCCTATCATATCTGTTCTTAAAGCTATGTATGGATTCTGCCTTTACCACTTCACTTGCAGGTTGTTCCACTTACTGGACACACTGAGGCTGTAAACAAAATATTTCTTGATATCCCTCTGACTGATACATGTTTTTAATTTCCCGCTGTGTCCACCGTTGAAGACACTGCAAGACTACAAGCAGACATAAACCAAATCTTTAAATGGGCTGCAGAAAACAATATGAAGTTCAATGATGAGAAATTTCAATTACTCAGATATGGAAAACGTAAAGAAATTAAAATCTCATCGGAGTACAAAACAAATTCCAACCACACAATAGAGCGAAAAACTAATGTCAAAGACCTGGGAGTGATCATGTCAGAGGATCTCACCTTCAAGGACCATAACACCGTAGCAATCGCATCTGCTAGAAAAATGACAGGATGGATAATGAGAACCTTCAAAACCAGGGATGCAAAGTCCATGTTGACACTTTACAGATCGCTTGTTCTATCTAGCCTGGAATATTGCTGCACACTAACTGCACCTTTCAAAGTGGGTGAAATTGCTGACCTTGAAAATGTGCAGAGAACCTTCACGGCACACATAACTGTGATAAACCACCTTAATTACTGGGAACGCTTGAAGTTCCTAAACCTGTACTCTCTAGAACGCAGGCGGGAGAGATACATTATTATATACACAAGGAAAATTCTCGAGGGCTTAGTACCAAACTTGCACACAAAAATCACTCCGTACGAAAGCAAAAGACTCGGCAGGCGATGTAACATTCCCCCAATGAAAAGCAGGGGTGCCACTAGCACGTTGAGGGACAACACAATAAGTGTCAGGGGCCCAAGATTGTTCAACTGCCTCCCAGCATACATCAGGGGGATTACCAACAAACCTATGGCTGTCTTCAAGCAGGCACTGGACAGGCACCTCAAGTCGGTACCTGACCAGCCAGGCTGTGGTTCGTACGTTGGACTGCGTGTGGCCAGCAGTAACAGCCTGGTTGATCAGGCTCTGGTCCAACAGGAGGCCTGGTCACAGACCGGGCCGCGGGAGCGTTGAACCCTGGAATTCTCTCCAGGTAGACTCATGTACTTATTTCCTGCCTCTTAAACATTCTATCCCTGTTCACCTTATCACTTCCTCTTGAGTATTTTGTGCATCGTTGTCATGTCTTTCTTTTTTTTTCTATTTGTCCTCTGCTGGGACTAGTCTCGCTGCAAACCTTGGCAGTTTTATCAGTTTCTTAACATGTTTCTTAAGACATGTTTCTTAAGACATGTTTCTTAAGACATGTTTCTTAAGACATGTTTCTTAAGACATGTTTCTTAAGACATGTTTCTTAAGACATGTTTCTTAAGACATGTTTCTTAAGACATGTTTCTTAAGACATGTTTCTTAACATGTTTCTTAAGACATGTTTCTTAAGACATGTTTCTTAAGACATGTTTCTTAAGACATGTTTCTTAAGACATGTTTCTTAAGACATGTTTCTTAAGACATGTTTCTTAAGACATGTTTCTTAAGACATGTTTCTTAAGACATGCTTCTTAAGACATGTTTCTTAAGACATGTTTCTTAAGACATGTTTCTTAAGACATGTTTCTTAAGACATGTTTCTTAAGACATATTTCTTAAGACATGTTTCTTAAGACATGTTTCTTAAGACATGTTTCTTAAGACATATTTCTTAAGACATGTTTCTTAAGACATGTTTCTTAAGACATGTTTCTTAAGACATGTTTCTTAAGACATGTTTCTTAAGACATGTTTCTTAAGACATGTTTCTTAAGACATGTTTCTTAAGACATATTTCTTAAGACATGTTTCTTAAGACATGTTTCTTAAGACATGTTTCTTAAGACATGTTTCTTAAGACATGTTTCTTAAGACATGTTTCTTAAGACATGTTTCTTAACACATGTTTCTTAACACATGTTTCTTAAGACATGTTTCTTAAGACATGTTTCTTAAGACATGTTTATTAGGACATGTTTCTTAAGACATGTTTCTTAAGACATTTTTCTTAAGACATGTTTCTTAAGACATATTTCTTAAGACATGTTTCTTAAGACATGTTTCTTAAGACATGTTTCTTAAGACATGTTTCTTAAGACATGTTTCTTAAGACATGTTTCTTAAGACATGTTTATTAAGACATGTTTCTTAAGACATGTTTCTTAAGACATTTTTCTTAAGACATGTTTCTTAAGACATATTTCTTAAGACATGTTTCTTAAGACATGTTTCTTAAGACATGTTTCTTAAGACATGTTTCTTAAGACATGTTTCTTAAGACATGTTTCTTAAGACATGTTTCTTAAGACATGCTTCTTAAGACATGTTTCTTAAGACATGTTTCTTAAGACATGTTTCTTAAGACATGTTTCTTAAGACATGTTTCTTAAGACATGTTTCTTAAGACATGTTTCTTAAGACATGTTTCCTAACACATGTTTCTTAACACATGTTTCTTAACACATGTTTCTTAAGACATGTTTCTTAAGACATGTTTCTTAAGACATGTTTATTAAGACATGTTTCTTAAGACATGTTTCTTAAGACATTTTTCTTAAGACATGTTTCTTAAGACATATTTCTTAAGACATGTTTCTTAAGACATGTTTCTTAAGACATGTTTCTTAAGACATGTTTCTTAAGACATGTTTCTTAAGACATGTTTCTTAAGACATGTTTCTTAAGACATGTTTCCTAAGACATGTTTCTTAAGACATGTTTCTTAAGACATGTTTCTTAGGACATGTTTCTTAAGACATGTTTCTTAAGACATATTTCTTAAGACATGTTTCTTAAGACATATTTCTTAAGACATGTTTCTTAAGACATGTTTCTTAAGACATGTTTCTTAAGACATGTTTCTTAAGACATGTTTCTTAAGACATGTTTCTTAACACATGTTTCTTAAGACATGTTTCTTAAGACATGTTTCTTAAGACATGTTTCTTAAGACATGTTTCTTAACACATGTTTCTTAAGACATGGCTTCCATGCTGTGTTCTTCATATTCTGGGTCTGACATATGCCGTCTCTATTGTTATGAATTATTCCTTAGATTTGCTAAACGTGCAGATGCTACAGAGATTATTCGGCTGATGTGTAAATCAGGCGATATGCTCGGTACACTGCTCACCCCGAGGTCCTCCAGAGCCTGTACTCCATTTCTGGTCCCTTTTGTCCTTCTCCAGTTTTTCTTAACCAATCCTGTACCACTTATGGAAATAGTCCCATAAATCTTACCCAAGAAACATTACACCAATGTTGATAGTACGACCATCGCAGTACGACCAACGCAGTACGACCATCGCAGTACGACCATAGCAGTACGACCAACGCAGTACGACCATCGCAGTACGACTATCGTAGTACGACCAACGCAGTACGACCAACGCAGTACGACCGTCGCAGTACGACCAACGCAGTACGACCAACGCAGTACGACTATCGCAGTACGACCAACGCAGTACGACCATCCCACACTGTGACATGACTGTTACTGATACACTCGTGCCTCACCACAGAGAATTTCTCTTATCTGTTGCTAGTCTTGCAACATTGCATAGCTCCTGACGACGCACGAGAGTGTGAAAGATCTTGAGCTAAAGATTTCCATCCCCAATTGGCTTGTTCTGCAACAACGTTGAAAATTTGAAGCCAGTCGAATAAGACGTTCTCGTGTAATAAACGTCTTCCAGCACACCATCACGTACACTATAGTGTTACTAATATGTATCCTTTTACATGAACCATCCTTGTCCATCACGCTAGTGTCACGTGACTCACATTTTAAACTACACCTCGGCCATAGGTCGACCAGTCAGTTAGATTCCGGACCAGTGAGAGGCAGGTGTATCAGCAGCGGGGCTCCGTCTTACTCCCACTATAACAAAAGATCACTGATCTAGGTACCAATCTTTATAGAACCCCGGTTTTCACAATTGCGTATTCTGACGTCATTTCTCGGACAATTGCTCTTATTTTTTCTTCCTGTTAGGTTTTCTTTGATCCACTGTAGTGCATGTCCTCTTAGTCGTCACTGTTCCTCCAACTTTTTCTCCAGTCTCTTGTGCGGTGCTGTGTCTATGGCTTCCATATAGTCCAAGAATATGCAGTCTACCCACTCTCTTCCTTCACATCTGTTACTTTGTGAGACGATACACCGTCTCTAAAACCATGCTCCACCACTCTTATGGTTATCCTCTCCATTACCTCCAGCAGTATGTATAACTGCCGTCCATACCTCGCACTTGCCCTCTATCATTTGACTTGCATATTTTAGGTTAGAGTACACACAGTGCTTCTGCAGTTTCTCTGAGAATAAACAGAGTGATGGTGTTTGGTGTCCTTGTCTTCGTGGCTTCTAACTCTCTTTGTAGTTTCTACATAATCATAGATGTGTGTGACTAGTGATTGGGACACGAAGACAACTAGGAAGCTATAATGTTGCGTAAGGTGTCCTGTGGTCTGGCTGACAACGCTCTCGCCTCACACACTGAGTGGTTGTGGTTCGAAATATTGTTTGTGGGTAGAAAAGAAGTGTTTGTGGGTGGAAACATTGGGTGTGTTTTATTTACACCTGTTGTCCCCGTTCACCCAGCAAGTAAGTACCTGGGTGTTAGTCGATTGATGTGGGTCGCATCCTGGAGGACAAGATTAAAAAAAACCTAATGGAAATAAAACGGACAGTCCTCGATGACACACTGACTTTCTTGGGTTATCCTGGGTTAAAAATAATAACAAAATTTTAACTTATCTTAAAAACTATATTCTGGACGATATTTCTTTTAGTCTTTGTGAAGCTCACGACTGTTGGACACGTCTAGTAAAATCAAGGTTCCAAATAAAACAGTGTAAAACAAGAATAAAGTGAAGCTTACTAAATTTCCCTGAAGGTGTTCCTCTTCTTGCGACCATTGCAAGCCGCGGTAGCGACGGAGAGGCAGGTGGAGATTGCAGTGATGGTGGTGGTAGCCAGGCGCTTGACGGAGGTGGTGGTGAGGAAAGCAAACAGTCTTTCCTGCCTCCTGACTACGTCTATTCTCTCCTCCGACTCTGATGGAGAGAGAATTTTCACGTCGTGGTCATGTTGACTTACATCTCCTGTGGTCACCGTCGCGGCCGCCAGTCCCAGCAGACCAGCCAGCATTACCACACACACCATCTGTAATTAAACACTTGCACATCAGTATATATATATATATATATATATATATATATATATATATATATATATATATATATATATATATATATATATATATATATATACATATCAAACTGCGACAGGCCAGGGTTCGACCCACGACACATTGTCCTGCCTCAACGTACGTGTCATCCTATCCACTCTGCCATCGATCCTACAAACAACATGAGACTAGCGAACTAGTCTTGTTGTCTTTTGAGGCAGGACAATGTGTCGTGGGGTCGAACCCTGGCCTGCCGCAGTTTGGTAAATGTTTCAATACCACTTGTTTCGTGGTATCATTAATATATATATACATAATACATAGGGGTTGTACCACCTCTAATTAGGACCCTCATCCTCAGAGAATAGGATAAACATACTTCAGGGAAAATCTAAGAGATTTCTTTCCTGAGTTGTTTAAGTGTTTTCATCCCTCTTTCACCTGTGTAAATTTGTGTGGGTTTTTTTAAAACATTTATTTGACTGCTACAGTGGAACACAGTCATGTAAATGTTGCAACTAATAACCATTATACACTACACGCAAGTGTTTGTGTATGCACATGTGTGTGTATACACACTCGTTTGAGTTTTCTTCTTGGTTTCTTAATAGTTCTTGCCCTCGTAGTTATTTCTTTGAATTCCGCGGAAATGAGGGTTAGAATTCTTGCCCAGTAAGCAGAGAAGGCGACTGCAGTGTCGGAAACAAAGGGTCGGAAACAAGGGGTCGGAAACAAGGGGTCGGAAACCAATCATTTTTCATCGAGTTGGGTCTTCCGAATGCGCATGAGTGTAGAACAAAATAATAAAATTAATGGTTAAAGTTATGAAAGATAGAACGAAAAATGTCCTACCAGTAAGTGAAACAAAATGGGAAATTTTCAATGGGGAAGAGTAATGGGGATTAAATTACGCGTATTTGAGAGAACTGGAAGTAAAGTTGCAGAACTAATATTAAATGACCAATATTGGAAGGAAGGAAGGAAGGAAGGGTACGAGCGTTTCAGAGTAACAGTGGCATGAGAGGTAGACTATAATAAGTTGTTTATGCACCTGGAGGCGAGAGGAATGAGGACGGAAAAAGATTTTGTGAGGTAAGTAAGTTTATTGAGGCACAGGTACACCTAAGTACAATTATCATACATAGTGTAAAATTGTAAATTACCCAGAACAACGCAAAAAAGGCAGACTAAGTGACTTGTTCAGAGAGTTTTGAACCTTTCGTGAACTAAATATTAAAGTGGGAGAAACTGTTGTAGATGGCGTAGTAGGTAAGTCTGGAGAGCTAGAGGTACGTAATAATGAGCGGCTCGAATTGAATTATGTCTAGAAAGAATTGTGGAAAAAAATAATACTGTACCCGTTTTACGGAAAAGAGGATAAATAAATTTTTGAGATATGTGAAGAACAATGACAGCAATTTGCTAGACTTTGTAATGAAGTATAAAGTGTTGAGAGATAGACTTCTAGATGTGCACGTTGATAATTATTTAGTGGTAACTATATTAAAAGGCAGATAAAGGAAAACGAGAATAACTTTCGTGAGTATGATTATAAAATACTATAAACAAAGTGGAGAGAGAGAATACGGGTAATGAGATTGAAAAGGGATGGAACAGGTTTAAGAATTCAGTGTTAGTGTACAGAGGTTTGTGGTTGTGGGAGGGCAGGTGAGGGAGAGAAGAGGAATGATTAGTGGAATGATGACACAGAGGATGGTAAAGGAGGAAAAGTTGGCATATGAAAGAATTTTACAAAGACGTACGGAAGACAGAGTATACAGAGAGGGGGAAAAAAAAAAGGTAAAAATGAGTGGTGAGGAAGTACAAAAGGAGAGTGAGAGAATGCGAGTCTTTATGGGTAAATTTTACTGGGACTAAGAAACAGATTTAGAGAAAGATTATTAAGTTGAGAAAGCTTGGAGATCAAATGAATTGGGGAGTTAATAATACAAGAGAGAAAATGTTAGACTGGAGACAAGAAGAGAATATTTTGAGATGTGAGATGTTGACGATGAGAGAGAGAGAGGCGGTGATGTGATGCCCTGGATAAAGAGAAGAAATATTTAGTAAGAGTAAAGAGGAGCCAGAGGTGAGTGTGGGGGAAGTGTGAGCCAGTGAGTAGAATTTAAAGGAGTAAAACAAAATAAAGTGGGAGAGATGGAATTTAAGACAGATGCTAGAAGCAGGTGGATGTTAGCTTTGGAGGTTGGTGTGTTTGGTTGATATATGCATGAAAGATTCGAGAAGAATAGGCATAGTTCTTTTACATAACGGAACAAGGGACAGGAGGACAAGGGACAGGACAAGGGACTATAGTCGAATAAGCCTGCTGAATATACCGGGTAAAGCATACAATATAAATATTATTGAAGAAGTTAGAGGTAAAAACAGAAAGTAGGATCGGAAAGGAATGTATATAACCCAAGTGTTTACATTAAAGGATATTCGTAAACACTGATTACCTAAACGTAAGCAACATTTTGTCACATTTTTTTTAATTTAGAAAAAACATATAATTGGGGGAATAAGGGAAGCAATAAGGTAGATGTTGCAAATGTATGGAATATATAGTATGTTATTAAAAGTCGCAGAGTTATTACGAGGAAAGTGAGGCTCAAGTTAGTGTATGTGGGAATGATGGGAAATATTTTCTAGTTGTTTAATATGTTTAAGCCGCCGATCCTGTGCAGTGCAATGGCTCGTTGTTTTGGTGCCCATGATCACACTCAGTAGAAATATTTATATGGCAAAGTACATGGTATTAACCCTGAATGTTGCAGCGATGGCACAAAAGGCACAATGAAAGCAATGGCATCATCATACGGCAGTGTGCTGCAGCCTGGTGACTCACCTAGTAACTCACCTAGTGACTCACCTAGTGACTCACCTAGTGACTCACCTAGTGACTCACCTAGTGACTCACCTAGTGACTCACCTAGTGACTCACCTAGTGACTCACCTCTTGCCTTTCAATGCTGCCAGCTGTCCCACTAACATCACTCAACATCCCTGGAAGAATGACAGACAGATGGTGTGAGTCTATGTATCTACTCTGGCTTACACCTAGGTTCTATCTAGTGGTCGTGAGGAGAGAACTTACAAGACGAACACCAACATAAAAAGAAAGAGGAGGAAGAGTTTAACAAGAGTAAGAGGAGGAAGGTAGGGAAAGAGATTAATAAATAGGAGGAGATGGACGAAGAATATGTGGAGAATGAAGAATAGGTAGAGGATGAAAAGAAGGTGGAGAATGAAGAGAAGGTGAAGGTATAAGAGAAGAAAGTTGGAGCAGATCTCTCGAGATTAGTTAATGGTATTTAAAACCTCGAGGTTAATGGGACTTTAAGCTTATTTACTTCAGTAAGGTCATTAAGACATCACAAAACCTTTTTACCACTAGACTAGAATAATTTAATCCCTAAAATTTTGATTAAAATGAACCGAGTGTATATACGTTGAAAAAATGCACCTCTAGGTGTATATATATTCTCGAATGGGTTTATCCTTCTCATTATGTTCATTATTTAAGATTTTCCTATGCAAAACCTGCTTTAATAAGAGTTAACAAATATTTACGTAAATTTCTAGAGTAATAATCTTCCTTATTTTTGAGAATTTTGAACAGATTCTGGCCAAGAAAAATAACATTATTTACACTTCTTTTCCTTGCAGAAAAAAAAAAAACATTCTAATGATTTCCCCAAATTTCATGTCACCACCCAGCGATAATTACGTCTCTGATGAGCAATACTAATGGTCCTTCATGATAGTGATGCCACGAGAAGCATCAGGAGATAACACTAATCTAATGACTCATTCAGAGATCCGTCATAACAAGTGCTTATGTCCCTCACTGCTTTAGCATTTCTTAAAGTGCAATAACATCCTCCAGAAGCCAAACACATGTCGAGTCAGTTAGGGAAAACACCTTACAAGAACAATGGTAAGATTTCCTCAAGTACTTATACACTAAGTTACATATGTTAGTGTAACGAGGGTCGATTCCCAGGTTAAGGTTCACCAGTGGGAAGGAACTGCACCTTTCTGAAGAGTAACAATATGGTGTTACAGTGTGTGAGGAACCCCTAAAGTTGTCTCACCCACCAACACCAACCTTGACGACAAGGGAATGGTAACCAGGACCTTCACCAGAGTAGCTATTTATATACCCAGTGAGTGTATACCCACTGTCTCAGCGCTTTACAATGTGTGCTAGAGCATCGCTCGGGGCTACGGTAAACGAATTCCAAAACTTAAGGTGAACAAAGTTGCTCCCAAATAGGAGCACCATAGACGCCTCAGTTATTGCTCAGGCAATATCAACACAGTCTCCGTACTTTAATGGTAAAGATTTATTTTCATAAATATAAACTGCCGTACAAAATATGCGAACAACAACAAGTTTTATCTGAAAAACAGAAAAAATTTTGAAAATTTTTCCTCGTACTAAGTAACTTACGGAAAGTTGTATAAAAATATGACAGGTTATTTTTGTACCTGAGGAATAATGCAGCAAGATTTATGTTCAGTTTTCCTGCTCCACTGTGCTACCCGGAGCTGGAGCCTTAAGCAGCAGGGACCCCTGCTTTGCTATACTGCGAAGTGTAGCAGCAGGGACCCCTGCTTTGCTATACTGCGAAGTGTAGCAGCAGGGACCCCCGCTTTGCTATACTGCGACGTGTAGCAGCAGGTATCCCTACTTTGCTATACTGCGACGTGTAGCAGGAGGGATCCCTGCTTTGCTATACTGCGACGTGTAGCAGCAGGGATCCCTGCTTTGCTATACAGCGACGTGTAGCAGCAGGATCCCTACTTTGCTATACTGCGACGTGTAGCAGCAGGGATCCCTGCTTTGCTATACTGCGACGTAGCAGCAGGGATCCTGCTTTGCTATACTCGACGTGTAGCAGCAGGGATCCCTGCTTTGCTATACTGCGACGTGTAGCAGCAGGATCCCTGCTTTGCTATACTGCGAATGTAGCAGCAGGGACCCCTACTTTGCTATACTGCGAAGTGTAGCAGCAGGGATCACTGCTTTGCTATACTGCGACGTGTAGCAGCAGGGATCCCTGCTTTGCTATACTGCGACGTGTAGCAGCAGGGATCCCTGCTTTGCTATACTGCGACGTGTAGCAGCAGGGATCCCTGCTTTGCTATACTGCGACGTGTAGCAGCAGGGATCCCTGCTTTGCTATACTGCGACGTGTAGCAGCAGGGATCCCTGCTTTGCTATACTGCGAAGTGTAGCAGCAGGGATCCCTGCTTTGCTATACTGCGACGTGTAGCAGCAGGGATCCCTGCTTTGCTATACTGCGACGTGTAGCAGCAGGACCCTGCTTTGCTATACTGGAAGTGTAGCAGCAGGGATCCCTGCTTTGTATACTGCGACGTGTAGCAGCAGGGACCCTGCTTTGCTATACTGCGACGTGTAGCAGCAGGGATCCCTGCTTTGCATACTGCAGTGACATGCTGCTATACTCGACGTGTAGCAGCAGGGATCCCTGCTTTGCTATACTGCGAAGTGTAGCAGCAAGGATCCCTGCTTTGCTATACTGCGACGTGTAGCAGCAGGGACCCCTGCTTTGCTATACTGCGAAGTGTAGCAGCAGGGATCCCTGCTTTGCTATACTGCGACGTGTAGCAGCAGGGATCCCTGCTTTGCTATACTGCGACGTGTAGCAGCAGGGATCTCTGCTTTGCTATACTGCGACGTGTAGCAGCAGGGATCCCTGCTTTGCTATACTGCGACATGTAGCAGCAGGGACCCCTGCTTTGCTATACTGCAAAGTGTAGCAGCAGGGATCCCTGCTTTGCTATACTGCGACGTGTAGCAGCAGGGATCCCTGCTTTGCTATACTGCGACGTGTAGCAGCAGGGATCCCTGCTTTATTATACTGCGACGTGTAGCAGCAGGGACCCCTGCTTTGCTATACTGCGACGTGTAGCAGCAGGGTCCCCTGCTTTGCTATACTGCGACGTGTAGCAGCAGGGACCCCTGCTTTGCTATACTGCGACGTGTAGCAGCAGGGATCCCTGCTTTGCTATACTGCGACGTGTATCAGCAGGGTCCCCTGCTTTGCTATACTGCGACGTGTAGCAGCAGTGATTCCTGCTTTGCTATACTGCGACGTGTAGCAGCAGGGATCCCTGCTTTGCTATACTGCGACGTGTAGCAGCAGGGACCCTGCTTTGCTATACTGCGACGTGTAGCAGCAGGGATACCTGCTTTGCTATATTGCGACGTGTAGGCAGGGACCCTGCTTTGCTATAATGCGACGTGTAGCAGCAGGGACCCCTGCTTTGCTATACTGCGACGTGTAGCAGAAGGGACCCTTGCTTTGCTATACTGCCACGTGTACCAGCAGGGATCCCTGCTTTGCTATACTGCGACGTGTAGCAGCAGGGACCCCTGCTTTGCTATAGTGCGACGTGTAGCAGCAGGGACCCATGCTTTGCTATACTGTGACGTGTACCAGCAGGGATACCTGCTTTGCTATACTGCGACGTGTAGCAGTAGGGACCCCTGCTTTGCTATACTGCGACGTGTGCAGCAGGGACCCCTGCTTTGCTATACTGCGACGTGTAGCAGCAGGGATCCTGCTTTGCTATACTGCGACGTGTTGCAGCAGGACCCTGCTTTGCTATACTGCGACGTGTAGCAGTAGGGACCCTGCTTTGCTATACTGCGACGTGTAGCAGCAGGGATCCCTGCTTTGCTATACTGCTGTACCGGCTGTTGCTAGATGCAGGGATCCCTGCTGCTATACTGCGACGTGTAGCAGCAGGGACCCCTGCTTTGCTATACTGCGACGTGTAGCAGCAGGGATCCCTGCTTTGCTATACTGCGACGTGTAGCAGCAGGGACCCTGCTTTGCTATACTGCGACGTGTAGAGCAGGACCCTCTTTGCTATACTGCGACGTGTAGCAGCAGGGACCTCTGCTTTGCTATACTGCGACGTGTAGCAGCAGGGATTCCTGCTTTGCTATAAAGCGACGTGTAGCAGCAGGGACCCCTGCTTTGCTATACTGCGACGTGTAGCAGCAGGGATCCCTTCTTTGCTATACTGCGACGTAGTAGCAGCAGGGACCCTGCTTTGCTATACTCGACGTGTAGCAGCAGGGATCCCTGCTTTGCTATACTGCGACGTGTAGCAGCAGGGACCCTGCTTTGCTATACTGCGACGTGTAGCAGCAGGGATCCCTGCTTTGCTATACTGCGACGTGTAGCAGCAGGGATCCTGCTTTGCTATACTGCGACGTGTAGCAGCAGGGACTCCTGCTTTGCTATACTGGACGTGTAGCAGCAGGGATCCCTGCTTTGCTATACTGCGACGTGTAGCAGCAGGACCCTGCTTTGCTATACTGCGACGTGTAGCAGCAGGAACCCTGCTTTGCTATACTGCGACGTGTAGATGCGGGGAACCCTGCTTTGCTATACTGCGACGTGTAGCAGCAGGGACCCTGCTTTGTTATACTGCGACGTGTAGCAGCAGGGACCCTGCTTTGCTATACTGCGACGTGTAGCAGCAGGGACCCTGCTTTGCTATACTGCGACGTGTAGCAGCAGGGACCCTTTTTGCTATACTGCCACGTGTACCAGCAGGGATCCCTGCTTTGCTATACTGCGACGTGTAGCAGCAGGGACCCCTGCTTTGCTATATTGCGACATGTAGCAGCAGGGACCCCTGCTTTGCTATACTGCGACGTGTAGTAGCAGGGATCCCTGCTTTGCTATACTGCGACGTGTAGCAGCAGGGACTCCTGCTTTGCTATACTGTGACGTGTAGCAGCAGGGACCCCTGCTTTGCTATACTGCGACGTGTAGCAGCAGGGACCCCTGCTTTGCTATACTGCGACGTGTAGTAGCAGGGATCCCTGCTTTGCTATACTGCGACGTGTAGCAGCAGGGACTCCTGCTTTGCTATACTGTGACGTGTAGCAGCAGGGATCCCTGCTTTGCTATACTGCGACGTGTAGCAGCAGGGACCCTGCTTTGCTATACTGCGACGTGTAGCAGCAGGAACCCCTGCTTTGCTATACTGCGACGTGTAGCAGCAGGGACCCCTGCTTTGCTATACTGCGACGTGTAGCAGCAGGGACCCCTGCTTTGTTATACTGCGACGTGTAGCAGCAGGGATCCCTGCTTTGCTATACTGCGACGTGTAGCAGCAGGGACCCCTGCTTTGCTATACTGCGACGTGTAGCAGAAGGGACCCCTGCTTTGCTATACTGCGACGTGTAGCAGCAGGGACCCTTGCTTTGCTATACTGCCACGTGTACCAGCAGGAATCACTGCTTTCCTATACTGCGACATGTATCAGCAGGGACCCTTGCTTTGCTATATTGCGACATGTAGCAGCAGGGACCCTTGCTTTGCTATACTGCGACGTGTAGTAGCAGGGATCCCTGCTTTGCTATACTGCAACGTGTAGCAGCAGGGACCCCTGCTTTGCTATATTGCGACGTGTAGCAGCAGGGACCCCTGCATTGCTATACTGCGACGTGTAGCAGCAGGGATCCCTGCTTTGCTATACTGCAACGTGTAGCAGCAGGGACCCCTGCTTTGCTATATTGCGACGTGTAGCAGCAGGGACCCCTGCATTGCTATACTGCGACGTGTAGCAGCAGGGACCCCTGCTTTGCTATACTGCGACGTGTAGCAGCTGGGACCCCTGCTTTGCTATACTGCGACGTGTATATAATGATGTGTTATTTGGCGTTTTGGAGGAGTGGTTGAAATGATAAGGCTTTGGAGGCTTCTTACTTTATTTGTAATAAAGGTGCGGGGAACAGGCTGCGTGTCTGTGGCCATGGCCCAGGTGGGCCATGCCTTGCGAGGGGGAGACGAGTTAGGCGTGTTGACTGACTGAAGTTTGGACGCCAACTGAGGAAGAGGCAGGTGTGAGGCAGACTCACATGGGTATGCCTACAGGCTTGCTCTCTGGCAGAAACTATGGGAACTAGCATGGCACGAAATATGAACTCAGCTGGCAGACAGCATGGGCTGTCTATGCAGACAGTCAGGCTGTCTAAATCGCTCGGTCATGCTACCCATGGTCGACCCGACCATGAATGGCATTAAAAAAAAACTCAGGTCTCTCTCTCGCAAGAACAGGTCACAGAACACGTAAGTAAAATACATATATACATAAACATATGGACATGGAAAAAAAAACTTCCTCCAGAGAGGGAAGAAAAAAACGGTGCTTCATGGTCTAAGGCAGTGAGCATCGATGCAGCACTGCACGCCTTCCTGCGTCTGGATACATACTGCAACACGGGAGACAGCTTCGGCTGAGCTGCGAAGTAACAGGGTACAATCTCCTCTGGGAGGTGAAGCAGACATCGTAGTAGTCACTGAAGGGTTCACTCAACCTGGGGCACACCTGCTGGTGCCCTCGAGTGAGGCGTCGTCAGTAGTCGCAACAGGACAGGACTGGCAAGCGACTCAGGAGGACATTCCTCGACTGGTACTGTCCCTGGAGCTGTCGCTGCTGGCGAGTGTGGAGTGAGTCGTGGCAGGGACGACTTGGCGAAACATCTGGAGGTCGTAACAGCATACACCAAACTGCAGTGAGTGGGCTAGCAGTCAAAGTGACATCATCTTTGTGCAGGCTGCTCACTGAAGCTGTGACACGAGGCTGAAAGTCGCCTGCCAACAGGCTTAACTGCGGCTCGACGAGTGTCATCTCTTGACAGTAGAAGTTACAGCAGAGGGCAGTGTAAGCATCCCCAGACTGGTCATCTGCAATAACTGGACTGACGGTCTGGAGGTGAAGTGGATCGGTCTCGATGGGAGAATCGTCGCGGGTACGATTCAGCAAAGGCATCTACGAGCGGCGAACAATAAGAGCTTTCTGTACAGGGCGCTCATTATGTTGCTCAACCCGACGCAGACCCCTGGTATGCATAAACTTGTCCCCAAGTTTGTCGGTCCTTACCGTGTCCTACGACAGCTCCGCGGCAATAAGTTCGAGGTGAGGGAGATAGCTACCGGAACTATCAGAGAAGCTCACCTTGACCACATGAAGTATATTGATCATGTGCAAGCTGAAGCAGAGCTGGAAGCATTGGCTTGTTCTGTCCTCCGTCCAGCTGTACGGGCAGGCCGATTTTCTCTTCCCCGACTCACGAAGTGGGAGAGGTTTTTTTTTCGGCCTGCACCGGCAATATCCTGTTGTAAGTGTCAGGTGACCGGAAGCCAGTTCCCCCTGGGTAACCTTGTTTGCTTGTTTACAGCTTCATGCCCGCCAGTATTGTCGTGTCGAGACGACACGCGGTAGGTGGCCGAGCGGATGTAAACAGCCTAACCAGAGGCTCTTTCAAACTGCGCGGCACTATGGTGCTGCCCTCTATAGGCCTATCAAGGTCGGGCTGGTCTGCCATGCTTCTTCCTCACTTCGACGGCCTACCTCACTGAACCAGGATCTACCCTAACTGGCTCCCGGTCCCCTCACGCTCTGTTCCCGTGTATACCTACACCTTGCCATTAATAAACTGAGTCTAGTCATCGGCCGTATCTCTGCACCTACGCTACCATTCTACTGCCCAAACGTAAGCAGCCAAGAAAATAGACTTAACATGTAGCAGCAGGGATCCCTGCTTTGCTATACTGCGACGTGTAGCAGCAGGGATCCCTGCTTTGCTATACTGCGACGTGTAGCAGCAGGGACCCCTGCTTTGCTATACTGCGACGTGTAGCAGTAGAGACCCCTGCTTTGCTATACTGCGACGTGTAGCAGCAGGGACCCCTGCTTTGCTATACTGTGACGTGTAGCAGCAGGGACCCCTGCTTTGCTATACTGCGACGTGTAGCAGCAGGGATCCCTGCTTTGCTATACTGCGACGTGTAGCAGCAGGGACCCCTGCTTTGCTATACTGCGATGTGTACCAGCAGGGACCCCTGCTTTGCTATAGTGCGACGTTTAGCAGCAGGGATCCCTGCTTTGCTATACTGCGACGTGTAGCAGCAGGGATCCCTGCTTTGTTATACTGCGACGTGTAGCAGCAGGGACCCCTGCTTTGCTATACTGCGACGTGTAGCAGCAGGGATCCCTGCTTTGCTATACTGCGACGTGTAGCAGCAGGGATCCCTGCTTTGTTATACTGCGACTTGTAGCAGCAGGGACCCCTGCTTTGCTATACTGCGACGTGTAGCAGCAGGGACCCCTGCTTTGCTATACTGCGACGTGTAGCAGCAGGGACCCCTGCTTTGCTATACTGCGACGTGTAGCAGCAGGGATCCCTGCTTTGTTATACTGCGACGTGTAGCAGCAAGGATCCCTGCTTTGCTATACTGCGACGTATAGCAGCAGGGATCCCTGCTTTGCTATACTGCGACGTGTAGCAGCAGGGATCCCTGCTTTGCTATACTGCGACGTGTAGCAGCAGGGATCCCTGCTTTGCTATACTGCGACGTGTAGCAGCAGGGATCCCTGCTTTGTTATACTGCGACGTGTAGCAGCAGGGACCCTGCTTTGCTATACTGCGACGTGTAGCAGCAGGGACCCCTGCTTTGCTATACTGCGACGTCTAGCAGAAAAGACTTGCTTTGCTATACTGCGACGTGTAGCAGCAGGGATCCCTGCTTTGCTATACTGCGACGTGTAGCAGCAGGGATCCCTGCTTTGTTATACTGCGACTTGTAGCAGCAGGGACCCCTGCTTTGCTATACTGCGACGTGTAGCAGCAGGGACCCCTGCTTTGCTATACTGCGACGTGTAGCAGCAGGGACCCCTGCTTTGCTATACTGCGACGTCTAGCAGAAAAGACTTGCTTTGCTATACTGCGACGTGTAGCAGCAGGGATCCCTGCTTTGCTATACTGCGACGTGTAGCAGCAGGGATCCCTGCTTTGCTATACTGCGACGTGTAGCAGCAGGGATCCCTGCTTTGCTATACTGCGACGTGTATCAGCAGGGATCCCTGCTTTGCTATACTGCGACGTGTAGCAGCAGGGATCCCTGCTTTGCTATACTGCGACGTGTAGCAGCAGGGATCCCTGCTTTGCTATACTGCGACGTGTAGCAGCAGGGATCCCTGCTTTGCTATACTGCGACGTGTAGCAGCAGGGATCCCTGCTTTGCTATACTGCGACGTGTAGCAGCAGGGATCCCTGCTTTGCTATACTGCGACGTGTAGCAGCAGGGATCCCTGCTTTGCTATACTGCGACGTGT
>WNWK01020578.1:0-35573 GCA_009830355.1 Cherax destructor | reverse complement strand
CGTTTGAGTGCTTTTTGACAAAACTCATTTTTAGCTAAAATACTTAGATTTTCACACTTTTAAATAGAATTTCTACTGCAATTGAAATTTATGGGAAAAGTAAGCAAAATTTTATGATTTTCTTTTAGGAAGCTTACTCATAGGTATATTTATCTAAAAATAGTTTTCAGAAAATCCTGAAAATGCCTTGAATCGTCAAAAATGCAATAAAATAAGTTTTATAGCATTTTTGAATATTTATAATTATTTACTATTTTACCCCCCCCCCCCTTTCTGACAAAACTCATTTTTAGCTAAAATACTTAATTTTCACACTTTAAATAGAATTTCTACTGAATTGAAATTTATGGGAAAAGTAAGCAAAATTTTATGATTTTCTTTAGGAAGCTTACTCATAGGTATATTTTATCTAAAAAATAGTTTTTCAGAAAATCCTTGAAATGCTTAATGTCAAAAATGCAATAAAATAAGTTTTATAGCATTTTTGAATATTTATAATTATTTACATATTTTTAAAAAATCCATTAAAAATCTATAAAAATCAATATTTTTATAGAATATTTCATATTATTTTCGAAAAATACATGAAACATTAAAAACTCAGAAAAATGTGCTAAAATCGATTTTATGGCATATTTCGACGTTTTAGAGGGTTTGAGTGCTTTTCTGACAAAACTCATTTTTAGCTAAAATACTTAGATTTTCACACTTTTAAATAGAATTTCTACTGAAATTGAAATTATGGGAAAAGTAAGCAAAATTTTATGATTTTCTTTAGAAGTTACTATAGGTATATTATCTAAAAATAGTTTTTCAGAAAACCTTGAGAAATGACTTGAATCGTCAAAAATGCAATAAAATAACGTTTTATACATTTTGAATATTTATAAATTATTTACATATTTTTAAAAATCCCATTAAAATCTATAAAAATCAATATTTTTAAGAATATTTCATATTATTTTCGAAAATACATGAAACATTAAAAGCTCAGAAAAATGTGCTAAAATCGTATTTTATTGCATATTTCGACGTTTTAGAGCGGTTTGAGGCTTTTCTGGCAAAACTCATTTTTCAGCTAAAATACTTAGATTTTCACACTTTTAAATAGAATTTCTACTGCAATTGAAATTTATGGGAAAAGTAAGCAAAATTTTATGATTTTCTTTTAGGAAGCTTACTCATCGGTATATTTTATGTAAAAAAAATGTTTTTCAGAAAATCCTTGAAAATGCCTTAAATCGTCAAAAAATGCAATAAAATCAAGTTTTATAGCATTTTTGAATATTTATTAATTATTTACATATTTTTAAAAAATCCCATTAAAAATCTATAAAAATCAACATTTTTATAGAATATTTCATATTATTTTCGAAATATACATGAAACATTAAAAAGCTCAGAAAAATGTGCTAAAATCGTCTTGTATTGCATATTTCGACGTTTTAGAGCGGTTTGAGTGCTTTTCTGGAAAAACTCATTTTTCAGCTAAAATACTTAGATTTTCACACTTTTAAATAGAATTTCTACTGCAATTGAAATTTATAGGAAAAGTAAGAAAAATTTTATGATTTTCTTTTGGTATATTTAGGTATATTTTATCTAAAAAAATAGTTTTCAGAAAATCCTTGAAAATGCCTTGAATCGTCAAAAAATGCAATAAAATAACGTTTTATAGCATTTTTTAATATTTATAAATTATTTACATATTTTTAAAAAATCCCATTAAAAATCTATAAAAATCAATATTTTTATAGAATATTTCATATTATTTTCGAAAAATACATGAAACATTAATAAGCTCAGAAAAATGTGCTAAAATACTTACATTTTCACACTTTTAAATAGAATTTCTACTGCAATTGAAATTTATGGGAAAAGTAAGCAAAATTTTATGATTTTCTTTTAGGAAGGTTACTTATAGGTATATTTTATCTAAAAAAATAGTTTTTCAGAAAACCTTGAAAATGCCTTGAATCGTCAAAAATGCAATAAAATAACGTTTTATAGCATTTTTGAATATTTATAAATTTATGTCATATTTCGACGTTTTAGAGCGGTTTGAGTGTTTTCGAAAACTCATTTTTAGCTAAAATACTTAGATTTTCACACTTAAATAGAATTTACTGAATTGAAATTTATGGAAAAGTAAGCAAAATTTTATGATTTTCTTTAGGAAGCTTACTCATAGGTATATTTTATCTAAAAATAGTTTTTCAGAAAACCCTTGAAAATGCTTGAATCGTCAAAAATGCAATAAAATAAGTTTTATAGATTTTGAATATTTATAAATTATTTACATATTTTTAAAAATCCCATTAAAAATCTATAAAATCAATATTTTTATAGAATATTTCATATTATTTCGAAAATACATGAAACATTAAAAACTCAGAAAATGTGCAAAATCGTATTTTATTGCATATTTCGACGTTTTAGAGCGGTTTGAGCTTTTCTAAAACTCATTTTTAGCTAAAATACTTAATTTTCACACTTTTAAATAGAATTTCTACTGCAATTGAAATTTATGGGAAAAGTAAGCAAAATTTTATGATTTTCTTTAGGAAGCTTACTCATAGGTATATTTTATCTAAAAATAGTTTTTCAAAAATCTTGAAAATGCTTAATCGTCAAAAATGCAATAAAATAACGTTTTATAGCATTTTTGAATATTTATAATTATTTACATATTTTAAAAATCCCATTAAAAATCTATAAAAATCAATATTTTTATAGAATATTTCATATTATTTTCGAAAAATACATGAAACATTAAAAAGCTCAGAAAAATGTGCAAAAATCGTATTTTATTGCATATTTCGACTTTTTTTTTTTTTTTTTTTTTTTTTTTTTTGGGGGGGGGGCAATTGAAATTTATGGGAAAAGTAAGCAAAATTTTATGATTTTCTTTAGGAAGCTTACTCATAGGTATATTTTATCTAAAAATAGTTTTTCAAAATCCTTGAAAATGCTCTTAATCGTCAAAAATGCAATAAAATAAGTTTTATAGCATTTTTAATATTTATAAATTATTTACATATTTTTAAAAATCCCATTAAAATCTATAAAAATCAATATTTTTATAAATATTTCATATTATTTTCGAAAAATACATGAAACATTAAAAACTCAGAAAAAAATGCCTTGAATCGTCAAAAATGCAAAATAAAATAAATGTTTTATACTATTTTTGAATATTATATCAAATTATTTACATATTTTTTTTAAAATACATTCCATTAAAAATCTATAAAAATCAATATTTTTATAGAATATTTCATAATATTTTCGAAAAATACATGAAACATTAAAAGCTCAGAAAAATGTGCTAAAATCGTATTTTATTGCATATTTCGACGTTTTAGAGCGGTTTGAGTGCTTTTCTGAAACTCATTTTTAGCTAAAATACTTACATTTTCACACTTTTAAATAGATTTTCTACTGCAATTGAAATTTATGGAAAAGTAAGCAAAATTTTATGATTTTCTTTTAGGAAGCTTACTCACAGGTATATTTTATCTAAAAAATAGTTTTCAAAATCTTGAAAATGCCTTAAATCGTCAAAAATGCAATAAAATCAAGTTTTAGGCATTTTTGAATATTTATAATTATTTACATATTTTTAAAAATCCCATAAAAATCTATAAAAATCAATATTTTATAGAATATTTCATATTATTTTGAAAATACATAAACATTAAAACTAGAAAATGTGAAAATCGTATTTTATTGCATATTTCGACGTTTTAGAGCGGTTTGAGTGCTTTTCTGGCAAAACTCATTTTAGCTAAAATACTTAGATTTTCACACTTTTAAATAAATTTCTATGCAATTGAAATTTATGGGAAAAGTAAGCAAAATTTTATGTTTTCTTTTAGGAAGCTTACTCATAGGTATATTTTATCTAAAAAATAGTTTTCAGAAAATCCTTGAAATGCTTGAATCGTCAAAAATGCAATAAAATAACGTTTTATAGCATTTTTAATATTTATAAATTATTTACATATTTTAAAATCTATTAAAATCTATAAAAATCAATATTTTTATAGAATATTTCATAATATTTTCGAAAAATACATGAAACATTAAAGCTCAGAAAATGTCAAAATCGTTTTTATTGCATATTTACGTTTTAGGCTTTAGTGCTTTTTGAAAACTCATTTTTAGTAAATATTGAATTTCACACTTTTAATAATTTAGCAATTGAAATTTATGGGAAAAGTAAGCAAAATTTTATGATTTTCTTTAGGAACTTACTCAAGGTATATTTTATCTAAAAATAGTTTTCAAAAATCTTTGAAATCCTTAACGTCAAAATGCAATAAAATAAGTTTTAAGCATTTTGAATATTTACTAATTATTTACATATTTTTAAAAAATCCGAATAAAAATCTATAAAAATCAATATTTTTATAGAATATTTCATATTATTTTCGAAAAATACATTAAACATTAAAAAGCTAAGAAAAATGTGGAAAAATCGTATTTTATTGCATATTTCGACGTTTTAGAGCGGTTTGAGGGCTTTTCTGGCAAAACTCATTTTTCAGCTAAAATACATAGATTTTCAAACTTTTAAATAGAATTTCTAGTGCAATTGAAATTTATGGGAAAAGTAAGCAAAATTTTATGGTTTTCTCTTAGGAAGCTTACTCATAAGTATATTTTATCTAAAAAAACAGTTTTTCAGAAAATCCTTGAAAATGTCTTGAATCGTCAAAAAATGCAATAAAATAACGTTTTATAGCATTTTTGAATATTTATAAATTATTTACATATTTTTAAAATCCCATTAAAACTATAAAAATCAATATTTTATAGAATATTTCATAATATTTTCGAAAATACTGAAACATTTTTTTTTTTTTTTTTTTTTTTTTTTTTTTTTTTAAATAAATTTCATGAATGAAATTTATGGAAAAGTGCAAAATTTTTATTTTCTTTTAGAGCTTACTCAAGGTATATTTTATCTAAAAATAGTTTTAAATCTGAAAACCTTAAATCGTCAAAATGCAATAAATAGTTTTACATTTTAATATTTTTAATTATTTACATATTTTTAAAATCCATTAAAAATCTATAAAATCAATATTAATTTAGAATATTTCATATTATTTTCGAAATCATGATTAAACTAGAAAAATGTCTAAAATCTATTTTATTGCATATTTCGACGTTTTAGAGCGGTTTGGTGCTTTTCTGGCAAAACTCATTTTCAGCTAAAATACTTAGATTTTCAACTTTTAAATAGAATTTCTATGCAATTGAAATTTATGGAAAAGTAAGCAAAATTTTATGATTTTCTTTAGGAAGCTTACTCAAGGTATATTTTATCTAAAAAAGTTTTCAGAAAATCCTTGAAAATGCCTTGAATCGTCAAAAATGCAATAAAATAACATATTTTTAAAAATCCCATTAAAAATCTATAAAAATCAATATTTTTAGAATATTTCATATTATTTTCGAAAATACATGAAACATTAAAAAGCTCAGAAAATTGCTAAAATCGCATTTTATTGCATATTTCGACGTTTTAGAGCGGTTTGAGTGCTTTTCTGGCAAAACTCATTTTTTAGCTAAAATACTTACATTTTCACACTTTTAAATAGATTTTCTACTGCAATTGAAATTTATGGGAAAAGTAAGCAAAATTTTATGATTTTCTTTTAGGAAGCTTACTCACAGGTATATTTTATCTAAAAAAATAGTTTTCAAAAAATCCTTGAAAATGCCTTAAATCGTCAAAAAATGCAATAAAATCAAGTTTTAGAGCATTTTTTAATATTTACTAATTATTTACATATTTTTAAAAAATCTGAATATAAATCTATAAAAATCAATATTAATTTAGAATATTTCATATTATTTTCAAAATATACATGAAATATTAAAAAGCTCAGAAAAATGTGCTAAAATCGTATTTTATTGCATATTTCGACGTTTTAGAGCGGTTTGAGTGCTTTTCTGGCAAAACTCATTTTTTAGCTAAAATACTTACATTTTCACACTTTTAAATAGAATTTCTACTGCAATTGAAATTTATGGGAAAAGTAAGCAAAATTTTATGATTTTCTTTTAGGAAGCTTACTCACAGGTATATTTTATCTAAAAAAATAGTTTTCAAAAAATCCTTGAAAATGCCTTAAATCGTCAAAAAATGCAATAAAATCAAGTTTTAGAGCATTTTTGAATATTTATTAATTATTTACATATTTTTAAAAAATCCGATTAAAAATCTATAAAAATCAATATTAATTTAGAATATTTCATATTATTTTCAAAATATACATGAAATATTAAAAAGCTCAGAAAAATGTGCTAAAATCCTATTTTATTGCATATTTCGACGTTTTAGAGCGGTTTGTGTGCTTTTCTGGCAAAACTCATTTTTCAGCTAAAATACTTAGATTTTCACACTTTTAAATAAAATTTCTACTGAATTGAAATTTATGGGAAAAAAAAAGCAAAATTTTTTTATTTTCTTTTAGGAAGCTTACTCACAGGTATATTTTATCTAAAAAAATAGTTTTTCACAAAATCCTTGAAAATGCCTTAAATCGTCAAAAATGCAATAAAATCAAGTTTTATAGCATTTTTTAATATTTATAAATTATTTACATATTTTTAAAAAATCCCATTAAAAATCTATAAAAATCAATATTAATTTAGAAAATTTCATATTATTTTCGAAATATACATGAAACATTAAATAGAATTTCTACAGCAATTGAAATATTTTTATAAAATCCCATTAAAAATCTATAAAAATCAATATTAATTTAGAATATTTCATATTATTTTCGAAATATACATGAAACATTAAAAAGCTCAGAAAAATGTGCTAAAATCGTATTTTATTGCATATTTCGACGTTTTAGAGCGGTTTGAGTGCTTCTCTGGCAAAACTCATTTTTCAGCTAAAATACTTAGATTTTCACACTTTTAAATAGAATTTCTACTGCAACTGAAATTTATGGGAAAAGTAAGCAAAATTTTATGATTTTCTTTTAGGAAGCTTACTCATAGGTATATTTTATCTAAAAATAGTTTTCAGAAAATCCTTGAAAATGCCTTGAATCGTCAAAAAATTAAATATAATAACGTTTTATAGCATTTTTGAATATTTATAAATTATTTACATATTTTTAAAAAATCCCATTAAAAATCTATAAAAATCAATATTAATTTAGAATATTTCATATTATTTTCCAAAAATACATGAAACATTAAAAAGCTCAGAAAAATGTGCTAAAATCGTATTTTATTGCATATTTCGACGTTTTAGAGCGGTTTGAGAGCTTTTCTGGCAAAACTCATTTTTTAGCTAAAAAGAATTTCTACTGCAATTGAAATTTATGGGAAAAGTAAGCAAAATTTTATGATTTTCTTTTAGGAAGCTTACTTATAGGTATATTTTATCTAAAAAAATAGTTTTTCAAGAAATCCTTGAATCGTCAAAAAATGCAATAAAATAACGTTTTATAGCATTTTTGAATATTTATAAATTATTTACATTTTTTTAAAAAATCCCATTAAAAATCTATAAAAATCAATATTTTTATAGAATATTTCATAATATTTTCGAAAATGCTCAGAAAAATGTGCTAAAATCGTATTTTATTGCATATTTCGACGTTTTAGAGCGGTTTGAGTGCTTTTCTGGCAAAACTCATTTTTTAGCTAAAATACTTACATTTTCACACTTTTAAATAGAATTTCTACTGCAATTGAAATTTATGGGAAAAGTAAGCAAAATTTTATGATTTTCTTTTAGGAAGCTTACTCCAAGTATATTTTATCTAAAAAAATAGTTTTCAAAAAATTCTTAAAAATGCCTTAAATCGTCAAAAAATGCTATAAAATCAAGTTTTAGCGCATTTTTGAATATTTATTAATTATTTACATATTTTTAAAAAATCCGAATAAAAATTATAAAAATCAATATTAATTTAGAATATTTCATATTATTTTCAAAATATACATGAAATATTTAAAAGCTCAG
The DNA here is from genome assembly GCA_009830355.1 of Cherax destructor. Taxonomy (NCBI): domain Eukaryota; kingdom Metazoa; phylum Arthropoda; class Malacostraca; order Decapoda; family Parastacidae; genus Cherax; species Cherax destructor. Next base: position 27,571 of record WNWK01020578.1, on the reverse strand, counting down.
AAAAATGTGCTAAAATCCTATTTTATTGCATATTTCGACGTTTTAGAGCGGTTTGATGCTTTTCTGGCAAAACTCATTTTTCAGCTAAAATACTTACATTTTCACACTTTTAAATTAAATTTCTACTGCAAATAAAATTTATGGGAAAAGTAAGCAAAATTTTATAATTTTCTTTTAGGAAGGTTATTCATAGGTATATTTTATCTAAAAAAATAGTTTTTCACAAAATCCTTGAAAATGCCTTAAATCGTCAAAAATGCAATAAAATCAAGTTTTATAGCATTTTTGAATATTTATTAATTATTTACATATTTTTAAAAAATCCTATTAAAAATCTATAAAAATCAATATTTTTATAGAATATTTCATAATATTTTCGAAAAATACATGAAACATTAAAAAGCTCAGAAAAATGTGCTAAAATCGCATATGATGATATATTTCGACGTTTTAGAGCGGTTTGATGCTTTTCTGACAAAACTCATTTTTTAGCTAAAATACTTAGATTTTCACACTTTTAAATAGAATTTCTACTGCAATTGAAATATTTTTATAAAATCCCATTAAAAATCTATAAAAATCAATATTTTTATAGAATATTTCAGAATATTTTCGAAATCGCATTTGATGATATATTTCGACGTTTTAGAGCGGTTTGAGTGCTTTTCTAGCAAAACTCATTTTTCAGCTAAAATACTTAGATTTTCACACTTTTAAATAAAATTTCTACTGCAATTGAAATTTATGGGAAAAGTAAGCAAAATTTTTATGATTTTCTTTTAGGAAGCTTACTCATAGGTATATTTTATGTAAAAAAATAGTTTTTCAGAAAATCCTTGAAAATGCCTTAAATCGTCAAAAAATGCAATAAAATCAAGTTTTATAGCATTTTTGAATATTTATTAATTATATACATATTTTTAAAAAATCCAATAAAAATCTATAAAAATCAATATTTTTATAGAATATTTCATATTATTTTCGAAAAATACATGAAACATTAAAAAGCTCAGAAAAATGTGCTAAAATCGTATTTTATTGCATATTTTGACGTTTTAAAGCGGTTTGAGTGCTTTTCTGGCAAAACTAATTTTTCAGCTAAAATACTTAGATTTTCACACTTTTAAATAGAATTTCTACTGCAATTGAAATTTATGGGAAAAGTAAGCAAAATTTTATGATTTTCTTTTAGGAAGCTTACTCATAGGTATATTTTATGTAAAAAAATAGTTTTTCAGAAAATCCTTGAAAATGCCTTAAATCGTGAAAAAATGCAATAAAATCAAGTTTTATAGCATTTTTGAATATTTATTAATTATTTACATATTTTTAAAAAATCCCATTAAAAATCTATAAAAATCAATATTTTAATAGAATATTTCATATTATTTTCGAAAAATACATGAAACATTAAAAAGCACAGAAAAATGTGCAAAAATCGTATTTTATTGCATATTTCGACGTTTTAGAGCGGTTTGAGGGCTTTTCTGGCAAAACTCATTTTTCAGCTAAAATACTTAGATTTTCACACTTTTAAATAGAATTTCTACTGCAATTGAAATTTATGGGAAAAGTAAGCAAAATTTTATGATTTTCTTTTAGGAAGCTTACTCATAGGTATATTTTATGTAAAAAAATAGTTTTCAGAAAATCCTTGAAAATGCCTTAAATCGTCAAAAAATGCAATAAAATCAAGTTTTATAGCATTTTTTAATATTTATTAATTATTTACATATTTTTAAAAAAATCATATAAAAATCTATTAAAATCAATATATTTATAGAATATTTCATATTATTTTCGAAAATACATGAAACATTAAAAGCTCAGAAAAATATGCTAAAATCGTATTTTATTGCATATTTCGACGTTTTAGAGCGGTTTGAGTGCTTTTCAGGCAAAACTCATTTTTCAGCTAAAATACTTAGATTTTCACACTTTTAAATGGAATTTCTACTGCAATTGAAATATTTTTATAAAATCCCATTAAAAATCTATAAAAATCAATATTTTTATAGAATATTTCATATTATTTTCGAAAAATACATGAAACATTAAAAAGCTCAGAAAAATGTGCTAAAATCGTATTTTATTGCATATTTCGACGTTTTAGAGCGGTTTGAGTGCTTTTCAGGCAAAACTCATTTTTCAGCTAAAATACTTAGATTTTCACACTTTTAAATAGAATTTCTACTGCAATTGAAATATTTTTATAAAATCCCATTAAAAATCTATAAAAATCAACATTAATTTAGAATATTTCATATTATTTTCCAAAAATACATGAAACATTAAAAAGCTCAGAAAAATGTGCTAAAATCGCATTTGATGACATATTTCGACGTTTTAGAGCGGTTTGAGTGCTTTTCTGACAAAACTCATTTTTTAGCTAAAATAATTACATTTTCACACTTTTAAATTGAATTTCTACTGAAATTGAAATTAATGGGAAAAGTAAGCAAAATTTTATGATTTTCTTTTAGTATTTTTTTTTTTTTTTTTTTTTTTTTTTTTTTTTTTTTTTTTTTTTTTTTTTTTTTTTTTTTTTTTTTTTTTTTTTTTTTTTTTTTTTTTTTTTTTTTTTTTTTTTTTTTTTTTTTTTTTTTTTTTTTTTTTTTTTTTTTTTTTTTTTTTTATCTTTTCTGAAAACTCATTTTTAGCTAAAATACTTAATTTTCACACTTTTAAATAGAATTTCTAAATTAAATTTATGGGAAAATAAGCAAAATTTTATGATTTTTTTTTAGGAAGTTACCCTAGGTATATTTTATCTAAAAATAGTTTTCAAAAATCCTGAAAATACCTTAATCGTCAAAATGCAATAAAATAAGTTTTAAGCATTTTTTGAATATTTTAATTATTTAATATTTTTAAAATCCCATATTAAAAATCAATAAAAATTTTTCAAAAATAATTTAAAAATAAAATAGAAAATATTTTCATATTTATTTTCGGAAAAAATACATAAAACTATTTTAAAAAAACTCAGAAAATTCTAAAAATCTTTTAATAAAATTTTAAAATTAAATTTCAAATCGCTTTAGAAATTTCGGTTTTAGAGTTTAGGCTTTTCTGAAAAATCATTTTAGCTAAAATAAATTTTCACACTTTAAATAATTTCTATCAATTGAATTAGGAAAAAGAAAATTTTATGTTTTCTTTTAGAAGTTACTAAGGTATATTTTTAAAAATAGTTTTCAGAAAATCCAAATGCAATCGTCAAAATGCAATAAAATAACGTTTTATAGCATTTTGAATATTAAAATTATTTACATATTTTTAAAAATCCTTAAAAATCTATAAAAATCAATTTTAGAATATTCATATTATTTTCGAAAATACATGAAACATTAAAAACCAAAAAATGTGCAAAATCGTTTATTGCATATTTCGACGTTTTAGAGCGGTTTGGCTTTTCTGGAAACTCATTTTTAGCTAAAATATTACATTTTCACACTTTTAAATAGAATTTCTACTGAATTGAAATTTATGGGAAAAGTAAGCAAAATTTTATGATTTTCTTTTAGGGTTACTCATGGTATATTTAACAAAAAATATTTTTCAAAAATCCTTAAAATGCCTTAAACGTAAAAATGAATAAAATCAATTTTATAGCATTTTTGAAATATTAATTATTTACATTTTTTAAAAATCCCATTAAAAATCTATAAAAATCAATATTTTTATAGAATATTTCATATTTTTCAAAAATACATGAAACATTAAAAACTCAGAAAAATGTGCAAAATCGTATTTTATTTCATATTTCGACGTTTTAGAGCGTTTGAGGTTTTCTGGCAAAACTCATTTTAGCTAAAATACTTAGATTTTCACACTTAAATAGAATTTCTTGCAATTGAAATTTTAGGAAAAGAACCAAAATTTTATGATTTTCTTTAGGAAGCTTACTCATAGGTATATTTTATCTAAAAAACAGTTTTTCAGAAAATCCTTGAAAATGCCTAAATCGTCAAAAATGCAATAAAATAACGTTTTATAGCATTTTTGAATATTTATAAATTATTTACATTTTTTTAAAAAAAATCCCATTAAAAATCTATAAAAATCAATAATTTAGAATATTTCATATTATTTTCAAAAAAATGAAACATTAAAAGCTCAGAAAAATGTGCTAAAATCGTATTTTATTGCATATTTCGACGTTTTAGACGGTTTGAGTGTCTGAAAACTCATTTTTAGCTAAAATACTTAGATTTTCACACTTTTAAATAGAATTTCTACTGCAATTGAAATTTATAGGAAAAGTAAGAAAATTTTATGATTTTCTTTGCAATAAATAATTTTAAACATTTTTGAATATTTATAATTATTTAATATTTTTAAAAATCCATAAAATCTATAAAAATCATATTTTATGAATATTTCAATTTTTGAATTATGAAACTTTGAAAACTCATTAAAGCTAAAATCTATTTTATTGAATTTACGTTTTATGAAATTTTGGATTTCAAAATTTTATTTTTCTAGAACTTTTCACATTTTAATAAAAATTTTTCAATTGAAATCTTTGGAAGTAAGCAAAATTAATGATTATTTTTATAGATTTTAGTATATTTTAATTATAAATATTTTTAAAAATCCTTAAAATCTAAATTAAAAATCAATAAAATATTTATAATTTTGAAATTTATAATATACAATTTTTAAAACCAAAAATCTAACAAATTATTTGATATTCATATTTCGAAAATATAAAATTAAAGCGAAATTGAAAATCTTTTTATCATATTTGACGTTTTAACTTTGATTTTCCTTGAAAACTTTTAGCTAAATTAATTTCATTAAAAGAATACTAATAAATTTTATGATTTTATATTTCTAGGAAGCTTACCATAGGTATATTTTATTAAAAAATAGTTTTCAGAAAATCCTGAAAATGCTTAATCGTCAAAAATGAAAAAATAATTTATAACATTTTTAAATTTAAATTATTTACATATTTTAAAAATCCCATAAATCTATAAAATCAATATTTTATAGAATATTTCATATATTTTCGAAATACATGAAACATTAAAAGCTCAGAAAATGTAAAAATCGTATTTTATTGCATATTTGACGTTTTAGAGCGGTTTGAGTGCTTTTCTGGCAAAACTCATTTTTTAGCTAAATACTTAATTTTCACACTTTTAAATAGAATTTCTACTGCAATTGAAATTTATGGAAAGTAAGCAAAATTTTATGATTTTCTTTTAGAAGCTTACTCATAGGTATATTTTATTAAAAATAGTTTTTCAGAAAATCCTTGAAAATGCCTTAATGTCAAAAATGCAATAAAATCAAGTTTTATAGCATTTTTGAATATTTATTAATTATTTACATATTTAAAAATCCCATTAAAAATCTATAAAAATCAATATTTTATAGAATATTTCATATTATTTTCCAAAAATACATGAAACATTAAAAAGCTCAGAAAAATGTGCTAAAATCGTATTTTATTGCATATTTCGACGTTTTAGAGCGTTTTGAGTGCTTTTCTGCAAAACTCATTTTTTAGCTAAAATACTTAATTTTCACACTTTTAAATAGAATTTCTACTACAATTGAAATTTGATCGAGAAAAGTAACTAAAATATTTATGATTTTTTTAGAAGCTTTATATAGATATATTTTATCTAAAAAATATTTTTAGAAAATCATTGAAAAATGACTTAAATCGCAAATTAAATGCATTATCATATTCGACGTTTTAGAGCGTTTGATGTTTTCTGACAAAACTATTTTATAAAATACTATTAATAAATCTATAAAATCAATAATTTTATAGAATATTTATATATTTTTAAAATACATGAAAATTAAAAGCACAAATTTAAATATTCTTTTTAGAAACTCGATTTTATGCATTTTCATGACGTTTTAGAGCGGTTTGAGTGCTTTTCTGCAAAACTCATTTTAGCTAAAATCTTAGATTTTCACACTTTTAAATAAATTTCTACTGCAATTGAAATTTATGGAAAAGTAAGCAAAATTTTATGATTTTCTTTAGGAAGCTTATCATAGGTATATTTTATCTAAAAATAGTTTTTCAGAAAACTTGAAATGCCTTGAATCGTCAAAAATGCAATAAAATAACGTTTTATAGCATTTTTGAATATTTTAATTATTTACATATTTTTAAAAATCCATAAAATCTATAAAATCAATATTTTATAGAATATTTCATATATTTTCGAAAATACATGAAACATTAAAAAGCTCAAAAAATGTGCTAAAATCGTATTTTATTGCATATTTGACGTTTTAGAGCGGTTTGAGGCTTTTCTGAAAACTCATTTTTTACTAAAAGAATTTCTACTGCAATTGAAATTTATGGGAAAAGTAAGCAAAATTTATGATTTTCTTTAGGAAGTTACTTATAGGTATATTTTATTAAAAATAGTTTTTCAAAAATCCTTGAATCTAAAAAAATGCAATAAAATAACGTTTTATAGCATTTTTGAATATTTAAAATTATTTACATATTTTAAAAATCCCATTAAAAATCTATAAAAATCAATATTTTATAGAATATTTCATATATTTTCGAAAATACATGAAACATTAAAAGCTCAGAAAAATGTGCTAAATCGATTTTATTGCATATTTCGACGTTTTAGAGCGGTTTGAGTGCTTTTCTGCAAAACTCATTTTAGCTAAAATACTTACATTTTCACACTTTTAAATAGAATTTCTATACAATTGAAATTTATGGAAAAGTAAGCAAAATTTTATGATTTTCTTTTAGGAAGCTTACTCATAGGTATATTTTATTAAAAAATAGTTTTCAGAAAATCCTTGAAAATGCTTAATCGTCAAAAATGCAATAAAATCAAGTTTTATAGCATTTTTGAATATTTATTAATTATTTACATATTTTTAAAAATCCCATTAAAAATCTATAAAAATCAATATTTTTATAGAATATTTCATATTATTTTCGAAAATACATGAAACATTAAAAAGCCAGAAAATGTGCTAAAATCGTATTTTATTGCATATTTCGACGTTTTAGAGCGGTTTGAGTGCTTTTCTGGCAAAACTCATTTTTAGCTAAAATACTTACATTTTCACACTTTTAAATAGAATTTCTACTGCAATTGAAATTTATGGGAAAAGTAAGCAAAATTTTATGATTTTCTTTTAGGAAGCTTACTCATAGGTATATTTTATCTAAAAAATAGTTTTCAGAAAATCTTGAAAATGCCTTAAATCGTCAAAAATGCAATAAAATCAAGTTTTATAGCATTTTGAATATTAATTAATTATTTACATATTTTTAAAAATCCCATTAAAAATCTATAAAAATCAATATTTTTATAGAATATTTCATATTATTTTCGAAAAATACATGAAACATTAAAAAGCTCAGAAAAATGTGCAAAAATCGTATTTTATTGCATATTTCGACGTTTTAGAGCGGTTTGAGTGCTTTTCTGGCAAAACTCATTTTCAGCTAAAATACTTAGATTTTCACACTTTTAAATAGAATTTCTACTGCAATTGAAATTTATGGGAAAGTAAGCAAAATTTTATGATTTTCTTTAGGAAGCTTACTCATAGGTATATTTTATCTAAAAATAGTTTTTCAGAAAATCCTGAAAATGCCTTGAATCGTCAAAAATGTAATAAAATAACGTTTTATAGCATTTTTAATATTTATAAATTATTTACATATTTTTAAAAATCCCATTAAAAATCTATAAAAATCAATATTTTTATAGAATATTTCATATTATTTTCGAAAATACATGAAACATTAAAAATCTCAGAAAAATGTGCTAAAATCGTATTTTATTGCATATTTCGACGTTTTAGAGCGGTTTGAGTGCTTTCTGGCAAAACTCATTTTTGGGGGGGGGGGGGGGGGGGGGGGGGGGGGGGGGGGGGGGGGGGGTTCTACAATTGAAATTTGGAAAAGTGCAAATTTTATGATTTTAGAAGTTACTTATAGGTATATTATCTAAAAATAGTTTTCAAAAATCCTTGAATCGTCAAAAATGAATAAATAACGTTTTATACATTTTGAATATTTAAAATTATTTACATATTTTTAAAAATCCCATTAAAAACTATAAAATCAATATTTTTATAGAATATTTCTATTATTTCGAAAATACATGAAACATAAGCTCAGAAAATGTGCTAAAATCGTTTTTATTGCATATTTGACGTTTTAACGGTTTGAGTGCTTTTCTTGCAAAACTCATTTTTAGCTAAAATACTTACATTTTCACACTTTTAAATAGAATTTCTACTACAATTGAAATTTATGGGAAAGTAAGCAAATAATTTTCTAAAGTTTTCAGAATTATGAAATAGTTTCAGAAAATTGAAATGCTTAATCGTCAAAAATGCAATAAAATCGTTTTATAGCATTTTGAATATTTATTAATTATTTACATATTTTTAAAAATCCCATTAAAAATCTATAAATCAATAATTTTATAGAATATTTCATATTATTTTCGAAAATAATGAAACATTAAAAAGCAGAAAATGTGCTAAAATCGTATTTTATTGCATATTTCGACGTTTTAGAGCGGTTTGAGTGCTTTTCTGGCAAAACTCTTTTAGCTAAAATACTTAGATTTTCACACTTTTAAATAGAATTTCTACTACAATTTTGGGAAATTTATGTGGAATAAGTAGAAAAATAGTTTTCAGAAAATCCTTGAAAATGCCTTAATCGTCAAAAATGCAATAAAATCGTTTTATAGCATTTTGAATATTTTAATTATTTACATATTTTAAAAATCCCATTAAAAATCTATATAATCAATATTTTTATAGAATATTTCATAATATTTTCGAAAAATTATGAAACATTAAAAAGCTCAGAAAACTGTGCTAAAATCGTATTTTATTGCATATTTCGACATTTTAGAGCGGTTTGAGTGCTTTTCTGGCAAAACTCTTTTTCAGCTAAAATACTTAGATTTTCACACTTTTAAATAGAATTTACTACAATGAAATTTATGGGGAAAGTAGCAAAATTTTATGATTTTCTTTGAAGCTTACTCATAGGTATATTTTATAAAATAGTTTTTCAGAAAATCTGAAAATGCCTATATCGTCAAAAATGCAATAAATCAAGTTTTATAGCATTTTAAAGATTTAATAATTATTTACATATTTAAATCGTATTAAAATCTACAAAATCAATATTTTATAGAATATTTCATATTATTTTCGAAAATACATGAAACATTAAAAATCTCAGAAAATGTGCTAAAATCGTATTTTATTGCATATTTCGACGTTCTTAAGCGTTTGGGTTTCAAAACTCATTTTTAGCTAAATACTTACATTTTCACATTTTAAATTGAATTTCTACTGAAATTGAAATTTATGGGAAAAGTAAGCAAATTTAAGATTTTTTTAGAAGCTTACTAGGTATATTTTATCTAAAATAGTTTCAGAAAATCTGTGAATGATTAATTCAAATGCAATAAACAAGTTTACATTTTTGAATATTTTAATATTTACATATTTTTAAAAAATCCATAAAACTATAAAATAATATTTTATAGAATATTTATATTATTTTCGAAATACATGAAACATTAAAGCTCAGAAATGTTAAAATCGATTTTATTGCATATTTCGAGTTTTAGAGCGGTTTGAGAGCTTTTCTGCAAAACTCATTTTTTAGCTAAAAGAATTTCTACTGCAATTGAAATTTATGATTTTCTTTTGAAGCTTACTTATAGGTATATTTTATCTAAAAAAATAGTTTTCAAGAAACCTGAATCGTCAAATTCAATAAAATAACGTTTTATAGCATTTTGAATATTTATAAATTATTTACATATTTTTAAAATCCCATTAAAAATCTATAAAATCTATATTTTATAGAATATTTCATATTATTTTCGAAAATACATGAAACATTAAAGTCGAAAAATGTGCTAAAATCGTATTTTTTGCATATTTCGACGTTTTAAAGCGGTTTGAGTGTTTTCTGTCAAAACTTATTTTTTAGCAAATACTTAATTTTCCACTTAAATAGAATTTCTACTGCAATTGAATTTATGGGAAAAGTAACCAAAATTTTATGATTTTCTTTAGAAGTTATCACAGGTATTTTTATCTAAAAATAGTTTTTCAGAAAATCCTTGAAAATCTTAAATCGTCAAAAATGCAATAAAATCAAGTTTTATGAATTTTGAATATTTATTAATTATTTTTATATTTTTAAAAATCCCATTAAAAATCTATAAAATCAAATTTTTATAGAATATTTCATATTATTTTCGAAAAATACATGAAACATTAAAAAGCTCAGAAAATGTGCAAAAATCGTATTTTATTGCATATTTCGAGTTTTAAGGTTTGAGGCTTTTCTGGCAAAACTCATTTTCCGTAAAATACTTAGATTTTCACACTTTTAAATAGAATTTCTAGTGCAATTGAAATTTATGAAAAGTAAGCAAAATTTTATGGTTTTCTTTAGGAAGCTTACTCATAGGTATATTTTATCTAAAAAACAGTTTTCAGAAAATCCTTGAAAATCCTTGAATCGTCAAAAATGTAATAAAATAACGTTTTATAGCATTTTTAATATTTATAAATTATTTACATATTTTAAAATCCCATTAAAAATCTATAAAATCAATATTTTTATAGAATATTTCGTATTTTCGAAAAATACATGAAACATTAAAAGCTCAGAAAAATGTGTAAAATCGTATTTTATTGCATATTTCAGTTTTAGACGGTTTGAGTGCTTTTCTGAAAACTCATTTTTAGCTAAAATACTTACATTTTCACCTTTTAAATAGAATTTACTGCAATTGAAATTTATGGGAAAAATAACCAAAATTTTATGATTTTCTTTTAGGAAGCTTTTTCAAGGTATGTTTTATCTAAAAATAGTTTTTCAGAAAATCTTGAAAATAGCCTTAAATCGTCAAAAATGCAATAAAATCAAGTTTTATAGCATTTTGAATATATATATTATTTACATATTTTAAAAATCCCATTAAATCTATAAAATCAATATTTTTATAGAATATTTCATATTATTTTCGAAAATACATAAAACATTAAAAATCTCAGAAAATGTGCTAAAATCGTATTTTATTGCATATTTCGACGTTTTAGAGCGGTTTAGTGTTTTTCTGGCAAAACTCATTTTTAGCTAAAATACTTACATTTTCACATTTTTAAATGAATTTCTACTGAAATTAAATTTATGGGAAAAGTAAGCAAAATTTTATGATTTTCTTTAGGAAGTTACTTATAGGTATATTTTATCTAAAAATAGTTTTTCAGAAAATCCTTGAAAATGCCTTGAATCGTCAAAAATGCAATAAAATAAGTTTTATAGCATTTTGAATATTTTAATTATTTACATATTTTTAAAAATCCCATAAAAATCTATAAAAATCAATATTTTTATAGAATATTTCATAATTATTTTCGAAAATACATGAAACATTAAAAACTCAGAAAATGTGCTAAAATCGTATTTTATTGCATATTTCGTCGTTTTAGAGCGGTTTGAGTGCTTTTCTGGCAAAACTCATTTTTTAACTGTTCACTTTTAAAAGAATTTCTACTGCAATTGAAATTTTAAATAGATTTTCTTTTGGAAGCTTACTATAGGTATATTTTATCTAAAAAATAGTTTTTCAAAAATCCTTGAAAATGCCTTGAATCGTCAAAAAATGCAATAAAATAACGTTTTATAGCATTTTGAATATTTATAAATTATTTACTTTATTTTAAAAATCCCATTATAAATCTATAAAAATCAATATATTTCAGAATATTTCATAATATTTTCGAAAAATTTATGAAACATTAAAAGCTCAAAAAAATGTGCTAAAATCGTATTTTATTGTGATTTTCTTTAGGAAGCTTACTCATAGGTATATTTTATCTAAAAATAGTTTTCAGAAAATCTTGAAATCTGAATCGTCAAAATGCAATAAAATAACGTTTATAGCATTTTGAATATTATAAATTATTTACATATTTTAAAAATCCATTAAAACTATAAAATCAATATTTTTAGAATATTTCATATTATTTTCGAAAATACATGAAACATTAAAATCAGAAAATGTGCTAAAATCGATTTATGCATATTTCGACGTTTTAGAGTTTAGGTTTTCAAAACTCATTTTAGCTAAATCTTAATTTTCACACTTTTAAATAAATTTCTGCAATTGAAATTATGGGAAAAGTAAGCAAAATTTATGTTTTCTTTAGGAACTTACTCATATATATTTATCAAAAAAAATATTTTTCAGAAAATCTTGAAAATGCCTTAATCGTCAAAATCAATAAAATCGTTTTATAGCATTTTGAATATTATAATATTACATATTTTAAAAATCCCATTAAAAATCTATAAAAATCAATTTTTTAGAATATTTCATATTATTTTGAAAATACATGAAACATTAAAACTCAAAAAATGTGCTAAAATCGATTTTATTATATTTCGACGTTTAGAGCGGTTTGATGCTTTTCTGGAAAACTCATTTTAGCTAAAATATACATTTTCACACTTTAAATAGAATTTCTCTGCAATTGAAATTTTGGGAAAAGTAAGCAAAATTTTATGATTTTCTTTTAGGAAGCTTACTCACAGGTATATTTTATCTAAAAAATAGTTTTCAGAAAATCCTTGAAAATGCCTTAAATCGTCAAAAATGCAATGAAATAAAGTTTTATAGCATTTTTGAATATTTATTAATTATTTACATATTTTTAAAAATCCATTAAAAATCTATAAAAATCAATATTTTATAGAATATTTCATATTATTTTCGAAAATACATGAAACATTAAAAAGCTCAGAAAAATGTGCTAAAATCGATTTTATTGCATATTTCGACGTTTTAGAGCGGTTTGAGTGCTTTTCTGGCAAAACTCATTTTTTCAGCTAAATATACATTTTCACACTTTTAAATAAAAAAAAAAAAAAAGTATATTTTATTAAAAAATAGTTTTCAGAAATCCTTGAAAATGCCTTAAATCGTCAAAAATGCAATAAAATAAGTTTTATAGCATTTTGAATATTTATAAATTATTTACATATTTTTAAAAATCCCATTAAAAATCTATAAAAATCAATATTTTTATAGAATATTTCATATTATTTTCGAAAAATACATGAAACATTAAAAAGCTCAGAAAAATGTGCTAAAATCGTATTTTATTGCATATTTCGACGTTTAGACGGTTTGAGTGCTTTTCTGGCAAAACTCATTTTAGCTAAAATACTTAATTTTCACACTTTTAAATAAATTTCTACTGCAATTGAAATTTATGGGAAAAGTAAGCAAAATTTTATGATTTTCTTTTAGGAAGCTTACTCATAGGTATATTTTATTAAAAATAGTTTTCAGAAAATCTTGAAAATGCCTTAAATCGTCAAAAATGCAATAAAATCAAGTTTTATAGCATTTTAATATTTTAATTATTTACATATTTTTAAAAATCCCATTAAAAATCTATAAAAATCAATATTTTTATAGAATATTTCATATTATTTTCGAAAATACATGAAACATTAAAACTCAGAAAAATGTGCTAAAATCGTATTTTATTGCATATTTCGACGTTTAAGCGTTTGAGTGCTTTTCTGGCAAAACTCATTTTTAGCTAAAATACTTAATTTTCACACTTTTAAATGAATTTCTACTGCAATTGAAATTTATGGGAAAAGTAAGCAAAATTTTATGTTTTCTTTAGGAAGCTTACTATAGGTATATTTTATTAAAAAATAGTTTTCAGAAAATCCTTGAAATGCCTTAAATCGTCAAAAATGCAATAAAATCAAGTTTTATAGCATTTTTGAATATTTATTAATTATTTACATATTTTTAAAAATCCCATTAAAAATCTATAAAAATCAATATTTTTATAGAATATTTCATATTATTTTCGAAAAATACATGAAACATTAAAAACTCAGAAAATGTGCAAAATCGTATTTTATTGCATATTTCGACGTTTTAGAGCGGTTTGAGTGCTTTTCTGGCAAAACTCATTTTCAGCTAAAATACTTAGATTTTCACACTTTTAAATTGAATTTCTATGCAATTGAAATTTATGGAAAAGTAAGCAAAATTTTATGATTTCTCTTAGGAAGGTCTTATAGGTATATTTTATCTAAAAAAATAGTTTTTCAGAAATCCTTGAAAATGCCTTGAATCGTCAAAAATGCAATAAAATAACTTTTATAGCATTTTTGAATATTTATAAATTATTTACATATTTTAAAAATCCCATTAAAATCTATAAAAATCAATATTTTTATAGAATATTTCATAATATTTTCGAAAATACATGAAACATTAAAACTCAAAAAATGTGCTAAAATCGTATTTTATTGCATATTTCGACGTTTTAGAGCGGTTTGAGTGCTTTTCTGGCAAAACTCATTTTTCAGCTAAAATACTTAGATTTTCACACTTTTAAATAAATTTCTACTGCAATTGAAATTTATGGGAAAAGTAAGCAAAATTTTATGATTTTCTTTAGGAAGTTACTATAGGTATATTTTATCTAAAAAAATAGTTTTTCAGAAAATCCTGAAAATCCTTGAATCGTCAAAAAATGCAATAAAATAACGTTTTATAGCATTTTTGAATATTTATAAATTATTTACATATTTTTAAAATCCATTAAAATCTATAAAAATCATATTTTTAGAATATTTCATATTATTTTCGAAAAATACATGAAACATTAAAAATCTCAGAAAATGTTAAAATCGTATTTTATTGCATATTTCGACGTTTTAGAGCGGTTTGAGTGTTTTCTGGCAAAACTCATTTTTAGCTAAAATACTTAATTTTCACACTTTTAAATAAATTTCTACTGCAATTGAAATTTATGAAAAGTAAGCAAAATTTTATGATTTTCTTTAGGAAGTTACTCATAGGTATATTTTATCTAAAAAATAGTTTTTCAGAAAATCCTGAAAATGCCTTAATCGTCAAAAATGCAATAAAATAAGTTTTATAGCATTTTGAATATTATAATTATTTACATATTTTTAAAAATCCCATTAAAAATCTTAAAATCAATATTTTTAGAATATTTCATATTATTTTCGAAAAATACATGAAACATTAAAACTCAGAAAAATGTGCTAAAATCGTATTTTATTGCATATTTCGACGTTTTAGAGCGGTTTGAGTGTTTTCTGGCAAAACTCATTTTAGCTAAAATACTTACATTTTCACACTTTTAAATAGAATTTCTACTGCAATTGAAATTTATTTGAAAAGTAAGCAAAATTTTATGATTTTCTTTTAGGAAGGTTACTTATAGGTATATTTTATCTAAAAATAGTTTTTCAGAAAATCCTTGAAAATGCCTTAATCGTCAAAAAATGCAAAAAATAACGTTTTATAGCATTTTGAATATTTATAAATTATTTACATATTTTTAAAAATCTATTAAAAATCTATAAAAATCAATATTTTATAGAATATTTCATATTATTTTCGAAAAATACATGAAACACTAAAAAGCTCAGAAAAATGTGTTAAAATCGTATTTTATTGCATATTTCGCCGTTTTAGAGCGGTTTGAGTGCTTTTCTGGCAAAACTCATTTTTCAGCTAAAATACGTAGATTTTCACACTTTTAAATAGAATTTCTACTGCAATTGAAATTTATGGGAAAAGTAAGCAAAATTTTATGATTTTCTTTTAGGAAGCTTACTCATAGGTATATTTTAATTAAAAAAATAGTTTTTCAGAAAATCCTTGAAAATGAATTAAATCGTCAAAAAATGCAATAAAATCAAGTTTTATAGCATTTTTGAATATTTTTAATTATTTACATATTTTTAAAAAATCCTATTAAAAATCTATAAAAATCAATATTTTTATAGAATATTTCATATTATTTGCGAAAAATACATGAAACACTAAAAAGCTCAGAAAAATGTGCTAAAATCGTATTTTATTGCATATTTCGACGTTTTAACGGTTTGAGTGCTTTTCTGGCAAAACTCATTTTAGCTAAAATACTTAGATTTTCACACTTTTAAATAGAATTTCTACTGCAATTGAAATTTATGGGAAAAGTAAGCAAAATTTTATGATTTTCTTTAGGAAGCTTACTCATAGGTATATTTTATGTAAAAATAGTTTTCAGAAAATCCTTGAAAATGCCTTAAATCGTCAAAAATGCAATAAAATCAAGTTTTATAGCATTTTGAATATTATTAATTATTTACATATTTTTAAAAATCCCATTAAAATCTATAAAAATCAATATTTTTATAGAATATTTCATATTATTTCGAAAATACATGAAACATTAAAAGCTCAGAAAAATGTGCAAAATCGTATTTTATTGCATATTTCGACGTTTTAGAGCGGTTTGAGTGCTTTTCTGGCAAAACTCATTTTTCAGCTAAATACTTAATTTTCACACTTTTAAATAAATTTCTATGCAATTGAAATTTATGGAAAAGTAAGCAAAATTTTATGTTTCTTCTTAGAAGCTTACTATAGGTATATTTTATCTAAAATAGTTTTAGAAAATCTGAAAATGCTTGAAATGCAAAAAATCAAAAATTTATAATTTTTTAAATATTAAAATCTATAAAAATCAATATTTTTAGAATATTTCATTATTCGAAAATACATGAAACATTAAACTCAGAAAATGTTAAAATCATTTATTGCATATTTCGCGTTTTAGAGCGTTTGGTTTTTCTGGCAAAACTCATTTTTAGTAAAACTAATTTTCACACTTTAAATAAATTTCGCAATTGAAATTTATGGAAAAGTAAGCAAATTTTATGATTTTCTTTTAGAAGTTACTATAGGTATATTTTATTAAAATATTTCAGAAAATCCTGAAATGATTAATCGTCAAAATGCAATAAAATAAGTTTTATAGCATTTTGAATATTTTAATTATTTACATATTTTAAAATCCCATTAAAAATCTATAAAAATCAATATTTTATAGAATATTTCATATTATTTTCGAAAAATACATGAAATTAAAATCTCAGAAAATGTGCTAAAATCGTATTTTATTGCATATTTCGACGTTTTAGAGCGGTTTGAGTGTTTTCTGGCAAAACTCATTTTCAGCTAAAATACTTAGATTTTCACACTTTTAAATAGAATTTCTACTGCAATTGAAATTTATGGGAAAAGTAAGCAAAATTTTATGATTTTCTTTAGGAAGCTTACTCATAGGTATATTTTATCTAAAAAATAGTTTTCAGAAAATCCTTGAAAATGCCTTGAATCGTCAAAAATGCAATAAAATAACGTTTTATAGAATTTTGAATATATAAATTATTTACATATTTTTAAAAAATCCCATTAAAAATCTATAAAAATCAATATTTTATAGAATATTTCATATTATTTTCGAAAAATTCATGAAACATGAAGCTCAGAAAAATGTGCTAAAATCGTCTTTTATTGCATATTTCGACGTTTTAGAGCGGTTTGAGTGCTTTTCAGGCAAAACTCATTTTTCATCTAAAATAGATTTTCACACTTTTAAATAGAATTTCTACTGCAATTGAAATTTATGGGAAAAGTAAGCAAAATTTTATGATTTTCTTTTAGGAAGCTTACTCATAGGTATATTTTATCTAAAAAAATAGTTTTTCAGAAAATTCTTGAAAATGCCTTAAATCGTCAAAAAATGCAATAAAATAACGTTTTATAGTATTGTTGAATATTTATAAATTATTTTCATATTTTAAAAATATCCCATTAAAAATCTTTAAAAATCAATATTTTATAGAATATTTCATATTATTTTCGAAAAATACATGAAACATTAAAAAGCTCAGAAAAATGTGCTAAAATCGTATTTTATTGCATATTTCGACGTTTTAGAGCGGTTTGAGTGCTTTTCAGGCAAAACTCATTTTTCATCTAAAATACGTAGATTTTCACACTTTTAAATAGAATTTCTACTGCAATTGAAATTTATGGGAAAAGTAAGCAAAATTTTATTATTTTCTTTTAGGAAGCTTACTCATAGGTATATTTTATGTAAAAAAATAGTTTTCAGAAAATCCTTGAAAATGCCTTAAATCGTCAAAAAATGCAATAAATTCAAGTTTTATAGCTTTTTTAAATATTTATAAATTATTTACATATTTTTAAAAAATCCTATTAAAAATCTATAAAAATCAATATTTTTATAGAATATTTCATATTATTTTCAAAAAATACATGAAACAATAAAAAGCTCAGAAAAATGTGCTAAAATCGTGTTTTATTGCATATTTCGACGTTTTAGAGCGGTTTGAGTGCTTTTTTGGCAAAACTCATTTTTCAGCTGAAATACTTAGATTTTCACACTTTTAAATTGAATTTCTACTGCAATTGAAATTTATGGGAAAAGTAAGCAAAATTTTATGGTTTTCTCTTAGGTAGCTTACTCATAGGTGTATTTTATGTAAAAAAATAGTTTCTCAGAAAATCCTTGAAAATGCCTTAAATCGTCAAAAAATGCAATAAAATCAAGTTTTATAGCATTTTTGAATATTTATTAATTATTTTCATATTTTTAAAAAATCCCATTAAAAATCTATAAAAATCAATATGTTTATAGAATATTTCATATTATTTTCGAAATATACATGAAACATTAAAAAGCTCAGAAAAATGTGCTAAAATCGTCTTTATTGCATATTTCGACGTTTTAGAGCGGTTTGAGTGCTTTTCTGGCAAAACTCATTTTTCAGCTAAAATACTTAGATTTTCACACTTTTAAATAGAATTTCTACTGCAATTGAAATTTATGGGAAAAGTAAGAAAAATTTTATGATTTTCTTTTAGGAAGCTTACTCATAGGTATATTTTATCTAAAAATAGTTTTCAGAAAATTCTTGAAAATGCCTTAAATCGTCAAAAATGCAATAAAATCAAGTTTTATAGCATTTTGAATATTATTAATTAGTTTATATTTTAAAAATCCCATTAAAATCTATAAAAATCAATATTAATTTAGAATATTTCATATTATTTTCGAAAAATACATGAAACATTAAAAATCTCAGAAAAATGTGCTAAAATCGTCTTTTATTGCATATTTCGACGTTTTAGAGCGGTTTGAGTGTTTTTCTGGCAAAACTCATTTTTTAGCTAAAATACTTACATTTTCACACTTTTAAATAGAATTTCTACTGCAATTGAAATTTATGGGAAAAGTAAGCAAAATTTTATGATTTTCTTTTAGGAAGGTTACTTATAGGTATATTTTATCTAAAAAAATAGTTTTTCAGAAAATCCTTGAAAATGCCTTGAATCGTCAAAAAATGCAATAAAATAACGTTTTATAGCATTTTTGAATATTTATAAATTATTTACATATTTTTAAAAAATCCCATTAAATATCTATAAAAATCAATATTTTTATAGAATATTTCATATTCTATAAAAATATGCAGAGAGGGTGTAGTAAGTAATTTTGGGGTGCCAGGTGTAAATGATAATGGGAGCCCTTTGGTTGAACTTTGTATAGAAAGGGGTTTAGTAATAGGTAATACATATTTTAAGAAAAAGAGGATAAATAAGTATACAAGATATGATGTAGGGCGTAATGACAGTAGTTTGTTGGACTATGTATTGGTAGATAAAAGACTGTTGAGTAGACTTCAGGATGTACATGTTTATAGAGGGGCCACAGATATATCAGATCACTTTTTAGTTATAGCTACAGTGGGAGTAAAAGATAGATGGGATACAAGGAAAATAGAATCAGTAAGTAAAAGAGAGGTGAAGGTTTATAAACTAAAAGATGAGGCAGTTAGGGTAAGATATAAACAACTATTGGAGGATAGATAGGCTAGTGAGAGTGTAGGCAATGGGGTCGAAAATGTATGGGGTAGATTTAAAAATGTAGTGTTAGAGTGTTCAGCAGAAGTTTGTGGTTACAGGCGAGTGGGTGCGGAGGGAAGAGGAGCGATTGGTGGAATGATGATGTAAAGAGAGTAGTAAGGGAGAAAAGTTAGCATATGAGAGGTTTTACAAAGTAGAAGTGATGCAAGGAGGGAAGAGTATATGGAGAGAAAAGAGAGGTTAAAGAGTGGTGAAGAAATGTAAAAGAGAGCAGATGAGAGAGTGGGTGAGATGTTATCAGCAAATTTTGTTGAAAATAAGAAAAAGTTTTGGAATGAGATTAATAAGTTGAGGAAGCCTAGAGAACAAATGGATTTGACAGTTAAAAATAGGAGAGGAGAGTTATTAAATGGAGAGTTAGAGGTATCGGGAAGATGGAGAGAATATTTTGAGGATTTGTTAAATGTTGATGAAGACGGGGAAGCTGTGATTTCGTGTGTAGGGCAAGGAGGAATAACATCTTGTAGGAGTGTGGAAGAGCCAGTTGTGGGTGTAGGGAAGTTCGTGAGGCAGTGGGTAGAATGAAAGGGGGTAAGGCAGCTGGGATTGATGGGATAAAGATAGAAATGTTAAAAGCAGGTGGGGATATAATTTTGGAGTGGTTGGTGCTATTATTTAATAAATGTATGGAAGAGGGTAAGGTACCTAGGGATTGGCAGAGAGCGTGTATTGTTCCTTTGTATAAAGGCAAAGGGACAAAGAGAGAGTGCAAAAATTATAGGGGAATAAGTCTGTTGAGTGTACCTGGTAAAGTGTATGGTAGAGTTATTATTGAAAGAATTAAGAGTAAAACAGAAAGCAGGATAGCAGATGAACAAGGGTCTTTAGGAAAGGTAGGGGTGTGTAGACCAAGTGTTTACAGTGAAACATATAGGTGAACAGTATTTGGATAAGGGTAAAGATGTTTTGTGGCATTTATGGATTTGGAAAAGGCGTATGATAGGGTAGATAGGGAGGCAATGTGGCAGATGTTGCAGGTGTATGGAATAGGAGGAAGGTTACTGAAAGCAGTGAAGAGTTTTATGAGGATAGTGAGGCTCAGGTTAGAGTGTGTAGGAGGAAGGGACTATTTCCCAGTAAAAGTGGGCCTTAGACAAGGATGTGTGATGTCACCGTGGTTGTTCAATATATTTATAGATGGGGTTGTAAGAGAAGTGAATGCGAGTGTCTTGGCAAGAGGTGTTGGGCTAAAAGATAAAGAAGCAAATACAAAGTGGGAGTTGTCACAGTTGCTTTTTGCTGATGACACTGTGCTTTGGAAGATTCTGAAGAGAAGTTGCAGAGGTTGGTGGATGAATTTGGTAGGGTGTGTAAAAGAAGAAAATTGAAAGTGAATATAGGAAAGAGTAAGGTGATGAGGATAACAAAAAGAATAGGTGACGAAAGATTGGATATCAGATTGGAGGAGAGAGTATGGAGGAGGTGAATGTATTCAGATATTTGGGAGTGGACATGTCGGCGGATGGGTCTATGAAGGATGAGGTGAATCATAGAATTGATGAGGGAAAAGGGTGAGTGGAGCACTTCGGAGTCTGTGGAGACAAAGAACCTTGTCCATGGAAGTAAAGAGGGAATGTATGAGAGTATAGTTATACCAACGCTCTTATATGGGTGTGAAGCATGGGTGATGAATGTTGCAACGAGGAGAAGGCTGGAGTCAGTGGAGATGTCATGCCTGAGGTCAATGTGTGGTGTGAATATAATGCAGAGAATTCGGAGTTTGGAAATTAGGAGGAGGTGCGGGATTACCAAAACGATTGTCCAGAGAGCTGAGGAGGGGTTGTTGAGGTGGTTTGGACATGTAGAGAGAATGGAACGAGACAGAGTGACTTCGAGAGTGTATAAATCTGTAGTGGAGGGAAGGAGGGGTAGGGGTCGGCCTAGGAAAGGTTGGAGGGAGGGGGTAAAGGAAGTTTTGTGTGCGAGGGGCTTGGACTTCCAGCAAGCATGTGTGAGCGTATTTGATAGGAGTGAATGGAGGCATATGGTTTTTAATACTTGACGTGCTGTTGGAGTGTGAGCAAAGTAACATTTATGAAGGGATTCAGGGAAACCGGCAGGCCGGACTTGAGTTCTGGAGATGGGAAGTACAGTGCCAGCACTCTGAAGGAGGGGTGTTAATGTTGCAGTTTTATAACTGTAGTGTAAAGCACCCTTCTGGCAAGACAGTGATGGAGTGAATGATGATGAAAGTTTTTCTTTTTCGGGCCACCCTGCCTTGGTGGGAATCGGCTGATGTGTTAATAAAAATAATAAAGAAATAAAATTTCATATTATTTTCGAAAAATACATGAAACATTAAAAAGCTCAGAAAAATGTGCTAAAATCGTCTTTTATTACATATTTCGACGTTTTAGAGCGGTTTGAGTGGTTTTCTGGCAAAACTCATTTTTCAGCTAATATACTTAGATTTTCACACTTTTAAATAGAATTTCTACTGCAATTGAAATTTATGGGAAAAGTAAGAAAATTTTTATTATTTTCGTTTAGGAAGCTTACTCATAGGTATATTTTATCAAAAAAAATAGTTTTTCAGAAAATCCGTGAAAATGCCTTGAATCGTCAAAAAATGCAATAAAATAACGTTTTATAGCATTTTTGAATATTTATAAATTATTTACATATTTTTAAAAAATCCCAATAAAAATCTATAAAAATCTATATTTTTATAGAATATTTCATATTATTTTCGAAAAATACATAAAACATTAAAAATCTCAGAAAAATGTGCTAAAATCGTATTTTATTGCATATTTCGACATTTTAGAGCGGTTTGAGTGCTTTTCTGGCAAAACTCATTTTTAGCTAAAATACTTAGATTTTCACACTTATAAATAGAATTTCTACTGCAATTGAAATTTATGGGAAAAGTAAGAAAAATTTTATGATTTTCATTTAGGAAGGTTACTTATAGGTATATTTTATCTAAAAAAATAGTTTTCAGAAAATCTGAAAATGCCTTGAATCGTCAAAAATGCAATAAAATAACGTTTGATAGCATTTTTGAATATTTATAAATTATTTACATATTTTAAAAATCCATTAAAAATCTATAAAAATCAATATTTTTATAGAATATTTCATATTAGGGGGGGGGGGGGGGGGGGGGGGGGGGGGGGGAAAATGCCTTGAATCGTCAAAAAATGCAATAAAATAACGTTTTGAAGCATTTTTGAATATTTATAAATTATTTACATATTTTTAAAAAATCCCATTAAAAATCTATAAAAATCAATATTTTTATAGAATATTTCATATTATTTTCGAAAAATACATGAAACATTAAAAAGCTCAGAAAAATGTGCTAAAATCGTATTTTATTGCATATTTCGACGTTTTAGAGTGGTTTGAGTGCTTTTCTGGCAAAACTCATTTTTCAGCTAAAATACGTAGATTTTCACACTTTTAAATAGAATTTCTACTGCAATTGAAATTTATGGGAAAAGTAAGCAAAATTTTATGATTTTCTTTTA
Source organism: Cherax destructor (assembly GCA_009830355.1). Lineage (NCBI taxonomy): Eukaryota > Metazoa > Arthropoda > Malacostraca > Decapoda > Parastacidae > Cherax > Cherax destructor. The sequence continues at coordinate 4,233 of WNWK01020578.1, read as the reverse complement.
GGAAGCTTACTCATAGGTATATTTTATCTAAAAATAGTTTTTCAGAAAATCCGTGAAAATGCCTTGAATCGTCAAAAAATGCAATAAAATATCGTTTTATAGCATTTTTGAATATTTATATATTATTTACATATTTTTAAAAAATCCCATTAAAAATCTATAAATATCAATATTTTTATAGAATATTTCATATTATTTTCGAAAAATACATGAAACATTAAAAAGCTCAGAAAATGTGCTAAAATCGTATTTTATTGCATATTTTGACGTTTTAGAGCGGTTTGAGTGCTTTTCTGGAAAACTCATTTTTCAGCTAAAATACTAGATTTTCACACTTTTAAATAGAATTTCTACTGCAATTGAAATTTATGGGAAAAGTAAGCAAAATTTTATGATTTTCTTTGAAGCTTACTTCATTATATTTACAAAATAGTTTTTCAGAAAATCCTGAAAATGCCTTAATCGTCAAAATGCAATAAAATCAAGTTTTATAGCATTTTGAATATTTATTATTTATTTAAAATCCATTAAAATCTAAAAATCAATAAACTAAAAATCTGCAGTAAAAATTCAATCAGTTTTTATGATATTTCGATTTTAAGGGTTTGAGTGTTTTCTGAAAACATACATTTTAGCTAAAATAATTTCACACTTTAAATAGTAATTTTACTGCAATTGAATTTATGGAAAGTAAGCAAAATTTTATGATTTTCTTTAAAGCTTACTTAGTATATTTTATCTAAAAACTAGTTTTTCAGAATTCTTGAAAATTTCTATCCAATCGTCAAAATGGAAATAAAAAATTTTATAGATTTTTACGAATTTATATAATTATTTTACATATTTTTAAAAAATCCCATTAAAAATCTATAAAAATCAATATTTTTATAGAATATTTCATATTATTTTCGAAAAATACATGAAACATTAAAATGCTCAGAAAAATGTGCTAAAATCGTATTTTATTGCATATTTCGACGTTTTAGAGCGGTTTGAGTGTTTTTCATGGCAAAACTCATTTTTAGCTAAAATACTTAGATTTTCACACTTTTAAATAGAATTTCTACTGCAATTGAAATTTATGGGAAAAGTAAGCAAAATTTTATGATTTTCTTTTAGGAAGCTTACTCATAGGTATATTTTATCTAAAAAAATAGTTTTTCAGAAAATCCTTGAAAATGCCTTAAATCGTCAAAAAATGCAATAAAATAACGTTTTATAGCATTTTGAATATTTATAAATTATTTACATATTTTTAAAAATCCCATTAAAAATCTATAAAAATCAATATTTTTATAGAATATTTCATAATATTTTCGAAAATACATGAAACATTAAAAACTCAGAAAAATGTGCTAAAATCGTTTTTATTGCATATTTCGACGTTTTAGAGCGGTTTGAGTGCTTTTCTGGCAAAACTCATTTTTCAGCTAAAATACTTAGATTTTCACACTTTTAAATAGAATTTCTACTGCAATTGAAATTTATGGGAAAAGTAAGCAAAATTTTATGATTTTCTTTAGAAGCTTACTCATAGGTATATTTTATCTAAAAAAATAGTTTTCAGAAAATCCTTGAAAATGCCTTAAATCGTCAAAAATGCAATAAAATAAGTTTTATAGCATTTTTGAATATTTATTAATTATTTACATATTTTTAAAAATCCATTAAAAATCTATAAAATCAATATTTTTATAGAATATTTCATATTATTTTCGAAAAATACATGAAACATTAAAAAGCTCAAGAAAATGGTGCTAAAATCGTATTTTATGCATATTTCGACGTTTTAGAGCGGTTTGAGTGCTTTTCTGGCAAAACTCATTTTAGCTAAATTACTTAGATTTTCACACTTTTAAATAGAATTTCTACTGCAATTGAAATTTATGGGAAAAGTAAGAAAATTTTATGATTTTCTTTTAGGAAGCTTACTCATAGGTATATTTTATCTAAAAAAATAGTTTTTCAGAAAATCCTTGAAAATGCCTTGAATCGTCAAAAAATGCAATAAAATAACGTTTTATAGCATTTTTGAATATTTATAAATTATTTACATATTTTAAAAAATCCATTAAAAATCTATAAAAATCAATATTTTTATAGAATATTTCATATTATTTTCGAAAAATACATGAAACATTAAAAAGCTAAGAAAAATGTGCTAAAATCGTATTTTATTGCATATTTCGACGTTTTAGAGCGGTTTGAGTGCTTTTCTGGCAAAACTCATTTTTTAGCTAAAATACTTAGATTTTCACACTTTTAAATAGAATTTCTACTGCAATTGAAATTTATGGGAAAAGTAAGCAAAATTTTATGATTTTCTTTTAGGAAGCTTACTCATAGGTATATTTTATCTAAAAAATAGTTTTCAGAAAATCCTTGAAAATGCCTTAAATCGTCAAAAATGCAATAAATAACGTTTTATAGCCATTTTTGAAATTTATAAATTATTTACATATTTTTAATAAATCCCATTAAAAATCTAAAAAAATCAATATTTTTATAGAATATTTCATATTATTTTCGAAAATACATGAAACATTAAAAAGCTCAGAAAAAAAAAAAAAAAAAAAAAAAAAAAAAAAAAAAAAAAAAAAAAAAAAAAAAAAAAAAAAAAAAAAAAAAAAAAAAAAAAAAAAAAAAAAAAAAAAAAAAAAAAAAAAAAAAAAAAAAAAAAAAAAAAAAAAAAAAAAAAAAAAAAAAAAAAAAAAAAAAAAAAAAAAAAAAAAAAAAAAAAAAAAAAAAAAAAAAAAAAAAAAAAAAAAAAAAAAAAAAAAAAAAAAAAAAAAAAAAAAAAAAAAAAAAAAAAAAAAAAAAAAAAAAAAAAAAAAAAAAAAAAAAAAAAAAAAAAAAAAAAAAAAAAAAAAAAAAAAAAAAAAAAAAAAAAAAAAAAAAAAAAAAAAAAAAAAAAAAAAAAAAAAAAAAAAAAAAAAAAAAAAAAAAAAAAAAAAAAAAAAAAAAAAAAAAAAAAAAAAAAAAAAAAAAAAAAAAAAAAAAAAAAAAAAAAAAAAAAAAAAAAAAAAAAAAAAAAAAAAAAAAAAAAAAAAAAAAAAAAAAAAAAAAAAAAAAAAAAAAAAAAAAAAAAAAAAAAAAAAAAAAAAAAAAAAAAAAAAAAAAAAAAAAAAAAAAAAAAAAAAAAAAAAAAATTTTTTTTTTTTTTTTTTTTTTTTTTTTTTTTTTTTTTTTTTTTTTTTTTTTTTTTTTTTTTTTTTTTTTTTTTTTTTTTTTTTTTTTTTTTTTTTTTTTTTTTTTTTTTTTTTTTTTTTTTTTTTTTTTTTTTTTTTTTTTTTTTTTTTTTTTTTTTTTTTTTTTTTTTTTTTTTTTTTTTTTTTTTTTTTTTTTTTTTTTTTTTTTTTTTTTTTTTTTTTTTTTTTTTTTTTTTTTTTTTTTTTTTTTTTTTTTTTTTTTTTTTTTTTTTTTTTTTTTTTTTTTTTTTTTTTTTTTTTTTTTTTTTTTTTTTTTTTTTTTTTTTTTTTTTTTTTTTTTTTTTTTTTTTTTTTTTTTTTTTTTTTTTTTTTTTTTTTTTTTTTTTTTTTTTTTTTTTTTTTTTTTTTTTTTTTTTTTTTTTTTTTTTTTTTTTTTTTTTTTTTTTTTTTTTTTTTTTTTTTTTTTTTTTTTTTTTTTTTTTTTTTTTTTTTTTTTTTTTTTTTTTTTTTTTTTTTTTTTTTTTTTTTTTTTTTTTTTTTTTTTTTTTTTTTTTTTTTTTTTTTTTTTTTTTTTTTTTTTTAAAAATAAAAAATTTCTTTTTTTGGGGTTATCTTTTTTTAAAAATTTTTTCGGAAAAATTAAAATTTTAATTAAAAAATTTTTAAAAAATTTTGAAAAAAATTTAAAAAAATTTTTAAATTTTTAAAAATAAAAAATTTATAAAAATAATTTTTAAAAATTTTTAAATTTTTTTCCCAAAATCATAAATTTTAAAAATTTTTAAAAATTTTAAAAAATTTATTTTTTAAAATTTTTCCTTTTAATTTTCTTTTTTAAAAATCTTTTTTATTTAAAATAAATTAATTTTTAAAAAATTTTTTTCCTAATTTGTTTTTATGGGAATAAAAAAATTTTGGGGTTTTTTTTTAAAAACCTTTTGTAATTTATTAAAAAATTTTTAAAAATCCAAAATTTTAAAAAGAAAAAAGAATAAAATATTTTTTAAGCTTTTTTTTTTTTAAAAAAAAATATTTTTAAAAATATTAAAATTTAAAAATAAATTTTTTTTTTTTAAAAAATTTT
>WNWK01020577.1:0-35574 GCA_009830355.1 Cherax destructor | reverse complement strand
AATGTTACTGCATTTTCTTACAGCATTTGTCCAGCCAGCAATTGACACCAATTGCCCTGGACAACCATTCCTTTCCAACTCCTCTTCTTGGCAAAATACCACATATGACAGGGTTCCCACCCTTCTTCCTAATTCTGTCTATTGCTGACCTATATCTGCTAATCAGCTCCTCACTCCTACGCCTGCCAACATCGTTGCCTCCAGCACTGAGACAGATAATAGGATTGTTCCCATTACCTCTCATGATGTCGTCCAGACGGCTAACAATATCCTTCATCCCAGCCCCAGGATAACACACCCTCTGCCTCCTATTCCTATCCTTAAGACAAAATTCCCTATCCATAAACCTAATCAGACTGTCCCCAACTAAAACAATGTTCTTACCTCGACTGGCGGTGTGCATGACGTTCTCGACGGCCCTTGCTGTCCTCATACGTCTATTTAATCTTATTTGGTCTTAAGAAGTTCTTCCCCAGCTGTGGAAATCTGCCATTGTTCTACCTTTTCATAAACCGGGTACTTCGAGACATGATGCCTCCCACTATCGTCCCATTGCTCTTATCAGTGCAGTTTGCAAGGTGATGGAACGTCTGGTAAATAGACGTTTGATGTGGTATTTAGAGACACACTAATCTCTCAACTAGTCAATATGGCTTTCGTAAGGACCGTTCTACTATTGACTCCTTATTCCGTTAAGATATGCATGTTCTTAACGCCTTTGCCAATAACCACTCAGTTATCGCCATCTTTTTTGATCTTGAGAAGGCATATGACACAACTTGGAGACATAACATATTGGCCTTAGCTCACTCTTTAGGCCTCCAAGGCAATCTGCCGTTTTTCCTTAAGAACTTCTTATGTGAGAGACATTTTCGTGTTCGGGTTAATAATATGCTTTCCCCGGATTTTGTCCAAACTGATGGTGACCCCCAGGGATGTATCCTTAGCACCACACTTTTTCTCCTTGTAATAAATGATGTGGCCACTTTTCTTCTTCCACCTAATATTTGGTCATCACTCTATGTTGATGACTTCCCTGTAGCCTGTACAGACGTTGACTGTCGCCTCACTGCAGTTTGTTTCCAGAATGCTGTCAACCGTGTTCACAGTTTGGTTGCTACTCATGGGTTTAAATTTTCTGGTACTAAAACACACCAAATTACTTTCACCAGACTTTCTATTGTCTCTGATACTCCACTGTACCTGTATGACTCACGTATCCCTGAACGTGATACGGTCAGGTTTCTCGGCCTTCTGTTTGACCGTCGGTTATCCTGGAAACCTCACATTACCTCCCTGAAGGCAACTTGTCATAGCCGGCTGAACCTTCTTAAAACCCATTGCTCATTTTTCTTGGGGATCTGATCGTCGAACTTTCCTTCGACTGCATTCAGCGACCAGATATAATCAGCGGCCTCTCTGGCAGCTCTTTCTAAACTTGATCCCATCTATCACCAGGAATTACGTTTATGTCTAGGTGATTTTCACTCCTCACCTGTTGAGAGCCTATATGCAGAGGCGAATATTCCATCCTTGAACGATCGCCGTGATGCTCTTTGCCTCCGCTATTTTGTACGCTCTCTTGACCTTCGCAATCCTTCCCTGTACAGGATAGTAACGGACGTTAGTAGAGCATCTAACTTTTCCCTTCCTCCTTGGGAGGCTCCGACAGTTCGTGTCTGTTCTTCCCCACTGCGGTCCGCGACAGCCCAAATACCTACAGTTGCTTCTCATTCTTATGCCGTCGCAGTGTACGCTGATGGTTTGAAATCTTCTGAGGGTGTCGGGTATGCAGCAGTGCTTCCGGACAGCGTGGTGCTTGGCCATTTATTAGACTCGGCTAGAATTTTTCCAGCTGAATTGTACGCAATTCTCATAGCAATTATCCGAATAGCATCTATGCCTGTCTCGCCATTTGCAGTAGTCTCATACTCCCTTAGTGCTGTGCAAGCTATTAAAAATTTGTTTCACCTCATCCCTGGTTCTTCGTGTACAACTTTGGTTACGACACATCTCTAGCTAAAAAAAAGAAAGCCCCATTGAATTATCCACCTTCAGGGATACCAAGGCTTATTGCTCCCTCTTACAACAGAGATTACTTCCAATTTCTGAGGAGACCTCATTAAATTCTTCCGTGTTGTTAGACGCCAATAGCGAGTTACATTTTCTATTCCTCTACCTAGAATATTCATAGATAACCAGTATTACACTGGGTATTTAACTGTAGGTATTCCCCATGAAAGATACGTTATTGTTGCTTGGCAACAGTGTTCTAAATTCTAGATTCTGTTCTGGGCTTAATGTAGCCACTGAAGGCTCTTCTTTGATGTTGGCCATAACTCGGGCAATGTCCAAAGGAATGTCTGAAAAGAATGCTGACCTTACCTTGTACGACTGCGATCTAGGGCTAGACAATTTATTTTACAAGGAAAACTGGCCAGGGCCTCGGAAATCTAGTGAAAAGACTCTGATCAAGCCTTCCTGTTGCTGGGTCGCAGGACTGAGAGTTGTTTCTGTTTCAATGCCCGAGGGATTGTCCTTTAGAGAAGAGCAGCCACTCTTTAAGCTACCGTTGGTGAATGCACCTCTAGTCACCCGGGTAAATATATCATAAAAAAGCACGTATTTAGTCCATTTACTGGTAAGAAGGTAGGAGAAGTGTTAAAACCAGATGGACTCATGGTTCTAAAGAAAGTCGGAACTCAGGCCCTGCTAGATAGCTCACAATTCGTCCTTAGGAGGACATTTGAGTGTCACTAAAACCCTTTATAGGATACTGCAGCATTTATAATTGGCCAGGTACTAGACGAGAGGTGCGGAATTACATCCGTTCCTGTCGTGAGTGTCAGAATGTGGGTAAACCCAGACACTACATTAAACCCGCTCCACTTCATCCCATACCCGCAATTGAACCTAATCATCAAATGAGTAGGACCCTTACCTAAGGCCAAGTCAGGTAACCAATATCTATTTACCATTCTTGACAAAACTATTATGTAACCTAAGGCAGTACCTATGGTATGCGTAGTCACAGTACCTACAGTATGCAAGTCAAAGTCGTTCTGCTCTCAAGAAGTCTCCTTTCGATCCCCGTAGGGAAGGGGAATTTTTACACTCTACAAGGACTCTGTACTCTTCCACGATGTCTCATCGTGTTAAAATTAAACCTACAAGTTCTGTGGTGAATGATGCCTCAAAGCTTGCACTTGTGGCTGTCCTAAAAAGCAGCCTGCAGGTCAAGTTCTCCGGCACTCGTCTCTACTACTGCCATCAAGACTGCATGACCGAGGCTTTGAAATCTCCACTTGTCCTTACTTGAAGGCGAAACGTTACGTCTTCGTGAAACGTCTTGACAGAATCGTCACTGCCTCTCAAGTGAAGAACTCAAGTCATCCATCGAGGAACAGAACGTCTGGCCTCGGTGGAAACCATTACCAGGATACCAAACACCTCATCTATGATCAAGATCACCTTCAAAAACATCGTTATGGCTGCCCAAGCTCTCTCTGATGGACTGGTCATTTCATACTACTTTATTCACCCTGGCTGCATCCAGCCTGAACGTTTTAAACATATCTCTCCCTGATGGACCTGCTGCTCATATAACCTCGCTATAAAGGACTGCCCCATCAAGAATAGAAAATTTTGCACCAACTGTTGAAGTGAAGGAAATGACTATAAAGCTGCACCACCACCAGCTGTACCCCAACATACCTAAACTGCAAGGGTGCCCATCATACCCTTGCAACCAAGTGCCCACTGAGAAAAGAATTTGTGACCAAGATAATTCAACAAGAAAATAAGAACTCTTGTAGATCACTTACATATGCTGCAATCACGAAACTTCAGACTGACACAGCTAAGATTCTTCAAGCTACTCAACAGACCACTCTACCCAGCAACTCATTCTCTCTCCACCTCCTTCCAAGGTGGTGTTCAGCATGGTGTATGCACACCTTGCACTTTCAACACCACCATAAACAAACTATTGCGTCTGAACAACATGCCTGCCTTCTTTTACTGGGAAATAATCTCCCTCTCTCCTACATACTCTAACCTGAGCCTCACTATCCTAGTAAAAACTTTTCACTGTTTTCAATATCCTACCTCCTATTCCATAAATTTGCAACATCTGCCACATTGCCCTCCTATTCACCCTGTGATATGCCTTTTCCAAATCCATAAATGCCACAAAAACCTCTTCACCCTTATCTAAATACTGTTCATTTATATGTTTCATTGTAAACACTTGGTCTACACACCCCCTACCCTTCCTAAAACCTCCTTGTTCATCTGCTATCCTACTCTCCTTTTACTCTTAATTTCAATAATAACTCTACCATACACTTTACCAGGTATACTCAACAGACTTATTCCCCTATAATTTTTGCAATCTCTTTTGTCCCAATGTTTTACAGCGTCGTGAATTTTCGCTTTCTTCCCACGAGGCAGGCTAAATCAACACGGGTTCGATCCCCCGGCTAGCCGCAGTTTGCTATTGATTAAATACCACTTGTTCGTGGTTAAACTCCAGAAGCCATTTGTCGGACCAGGCTTTCAGCCTGTCCAGATCCCCTTGTAGGCTTACCAGATTCTCGTCTGCTTCTGTCCTGAATGTCAATTTGATTAGTCGATTTTTTTACCCTCAAATACTCCCAATTTTGTGGATATTTTCTACCTGAGACATATCATTCTCTCCTGTTATTGCAATGATGCTCTTAATCTCTTTTTCCTCCCAATGCTTTCTTTCCTCATAGATCTTCCTTCAGCCTCCTGAAGCCCATGAATAATTATTGACCTCTCCCTCTCTTCTTCACATTTCTTTTCTCTTCATATCTCTGGATCTCATTTAAGCATCTCCTTTGTTGTTTCCCTTATCATCTCCCAGACACCCTGACGGCTTGATATTACTTCAGCAAGGGACTTCGTAGCTCCTTCCCCTCCTTCAGTCCCCTCGCTGTCTGCTGATGTTCCCATTTCAATCACTTTGCTCCTTTCAGACCTAATCTTTATATCCTGCATCAGCACATGCAGTTCTTAATCCAGTCTATGTATCTTTCCCTCAGCAGCTACCACTCATGTCACCCACTTCTTACTCTCTGCAAAGAGCTTCTCTAACATGTTATTGCAAAGCTCATTTAACCTTTTTTTTTTCATTTATGATCCATTTTGCTCTTGAGCCTTTCTAATCATCCTTCCTTTCAGACCAGCTATCCTCGGTTCCCTTGCCTTTATGTCCTCCCTTTTGAGATCCAATTTTTTTTTATCCGGTTAGAATGCTCTAGTGTGTGTGGGGGGGTATGTGTTAATGTGTGTGTTTGTATGTGTGTGTGTGTGTGTGTGTGTGTGTGTGTGTGTGTGTGTGTGTGTGTGTTTGTGTGTACTCACCTTTATGTACTCAGCTATGTGTAGTTGCAGGGGTCGAGTAATAGCTCCTGGCCCCGCCTCTTCACTCATCGCTACTTGGTCCTCTCTCTCCCTGCTCCATGAGCTTTATCATACCTTGTCTTAAAGCTATGTATGGTTCCTGCCTCCAGTACATCACTTGCTAGAGTATTCCTCTTCCTGACAACTCTATGGCTGAAGAAATACTTCCTAACATTCCTTTCACTCATCTGAGTCTTAAACTTCCAATTGTGACCCCTTGTTTCTGTGTCCCATCTCTGGAACATCCTGTCTCTGTCCACCTTATCTATTCCACGAAGTATTTTGTATGTCGATATCATGTCTTCCCTAACCCTCCTGTCCTCCAGTGTCGTCAGGCCGATTTCCCTTAACCTTTCTTCGTAGGACATTTCTCTTAGCTCTGGAACTAGCCTTGTTGCAAACCTTTGCACTTTCTCTAATTTCTTGACGTGCTTGACCAGGCGTGGGTTCCAAACTTGTGTTGCATACTCAAGTATGGGCCTGACGTACACAGTGTACAGTGTCTTGAACAATTCCTTACTGAGGTATCGGAATGCTATTCTCAGGTTTGCCAGGCGCCCATATGCTACCGCGGTTATCTGGTTGATGTGTGTCTCCGGATACGTGCTTGGCGTTATACTCACTCCAAGATCTTTCTCCTTTGATGAGGTTTGTAGCCTTTGTCCACCTAGCCTGTACTCTGTCAGCGGTCTTCTTTGCCCTTCTCCGATCCTCATGACTTTGCATTTGGTGGAGTTAAATTCGAGAAGCCAGTTTCTAGACCAGATGTCAAGCTTGTCCAGGTCTCTTTGAAGTCCTGCTTGGTCTTCCTCCGATGTGATTTTCCTCATTAATTTCACATCATCTGTGAACAGAGACACTTCTGAGTCTATCCTGTCCGTCATGTCATTCACATATACCAAGAATAGCACTGGTCCTAGGACTGACCCCTGTGGTACACCGCTCGTCACCGGCGCCCACTGTGATACCTCATCACGCACCATGACCCGTTGTAGCCTCCCTGTGAGGTATTCCCTGATCCAGTCCAGTGCCCTTCCTGTTATACACGCTTGGTCTTCCAACTTCTTTACTAATCTCATATGAGGAACTGTGTCGAAGGCCTTCCTGCAGTCCAGGAAAATGCAGTCAACCCACCCTTCTCTCTCTTGCCTTACCTCTGTTACTTTATCATAGAACTCCAGGAGGTTTGTTACACAGGATTTGCCTTCCCTGAATCTGTGCTGTCTGTCGTTGATTATCCTGTTCTGCTCCAGATGCTCCACCATTCTTTTCCTGATGGTTTTCTCAAAGACTTTGCATACTATACACGTAAGTGACACTGGTCTATAGTTTAGTGCCTCTTTTCTGTCTCCTTTTTTAAAGATATGGACTACGTTGGCCTTTTTCCATATCTCAGGTAGCTGCCCAGTTTCAAGTGATGTGTTGAATATTATGGTAAGTGGCACACTCAGAACCTCAGCTCCTTCCCGAAGGACCCACAGGGAGATATTGTCCGGACCCATCGCCTTTGAGGTATCAAGGTCACTGAGTAACTGCTTCACCTCCCCCTCAGTTGTGTGTATGCCCTCCAGCACTTGATACATCCCTTGTTGGTGACGCACCCCATCCTGTCTACCCAGCTGCCTTCCTGCCTCCACTGTGAATACTTCCTTAAACCTCGAGTTGAGCTCCTCACATACCTCTTGATCATTACTTGTGAGTTCCCCGTCCTCTCTCCTCAGCCTTATCACCTGGTCCTTGACTGTCGTCTTCCTTCTGATGTGACTGTACATCAGTTTCGGGTCAGACTTGACTTTCGATGCTATGTCATTTTCGTACTGCTTCTGGGCCTCCTCCGTACCTGTGCATACTCGTTTCTAGCTCTTCGACTAATCTCTTTGTTTACTTGGGTTCTATGCCTTCTGTACCTTTTCCATTCTCTGACACTCTGAGCCTTCGCCTCCCTGCACCTTTGGGTAAACCAGGGGCTCTTTCTGGTCTTCCCATTTAATCTTTTCCCTTTGGGTATAAACCGTTCCTCTGCCTCCTTGCACTTTGCCGCTACGTATTCCATCATTTCATTTACTGACTGTCCTTCCATTTCCCTTTCCCACAGAACCTCCTGCAGGAAATTCCTCATGCCCATGTAGTCCCCTCTTTTAAAGTCTGGTTTGTCTCTTCAGCACCGTTTTCCCTCTCCACCTGTAGCTCTACAATGTACTCAAAGCTCAGCACCATATAGTCGCTGGCTCCCAGGGGGCTCTCGTGTGTTATGTCCTCGATATCTGAGCTGCTCAGGGTGAATACAAGGTCCAGCCTTGCTGGTTCGTCCTCTCCTCTCTCTCTGGTCGTGCCTCTGACATGTTGGTGCATCAGGTTTTCCATGACCACGTCCATCATCTTGGCTCTCCAAGTTTCTGGACCCCCACGTGGTTCTTGGTTCTCCCAGGTCTCCCGGTCTTCTGTGTGTGTACATGTGTGTGAATGTGTGGGTGTCTGTGAGTGTATGTGTGTGTGTGTATGTGTGTTTGTGTATGTGTGCGTACTCACCCATTTGTACTCACCTATTTGTGGCTGGAGGGGTCGAGTCATAGCTCACTGGTCTTTAAACTATGTATGGTTCCTTCCTCCACTACGTCACTTTCCAGACTGTTCCACTTTCTGACGAATCTTTAACTGAAGAAATACTTCCTAAAATCCCTTTGACTCATCTGAGTCTTCAACATCCAATTTTGACCCCTTGTTGTTTTTTGGAACATCCAGTCTCCGTCCACCTTGTCAATTCCTCGCAGTATTTTATATGTCGTTATCATGTCTCCCCTAACCCTCCTGTCCTCCAGTGTCGTCAGGCCGACTTCCTTTAACTTTCTTCGTAGGACACTTCCTTAGCTTTGGGACTAGTCTTGTTGCAAACCTTTGCACTTTCTCTAATTTCTTGACGTGCTTGACCAGGTGTAGATTCCAAACTGGTGCTGCATACTCCAATATGGGCCTGACATACACGCTGTACAGAGTCTTGAACGATTCCTTCCTGAGGTGTCGGATCGCTATTCTTAGGTTTGCCAGGAGCCCATACGCTGCAACAGTTATCTGCCGATGTGCGACTCAGGAGATGTAAACATCATCTGCATCACTTCTGAGTGTATCCCTTCCGTCATGTCATTCACATATACCAAAAACAGCACTGGTCCTAGAACTGACTCTTGTGGAACCCCGCTCGTCACAGTCGCCCACTCTGACATCTCATCACGTACTATGTCTCGTTGTTGCCGCCTTGTAAGGTATTCTTTGATCCTTTGCAGTGCCGTGCCTGATCCTCTAGCTTTTGCACTAATCTCATGTGAGGAACTGTGTCGAAGGCCTTCTTGCAGTCCAATAAAATGAAGTCTACCCACCCTCTCTCTCTCATGTCTTACTTCCATTACCTTGTCATAAAATTCTGTAGGTTTTGCGACACAGGATTTCCCTTCCCTGAAAACTTGCTGGTTGTCATTTATAAGCTTGTTCCTTTCTAGGTGCTCCACCATTCTCCTCCTGATAATCTTCTCCATGACTTTGCATACTATACACGTGAGTGGCACTGGTCTGTAGCTTAATGCCTCCTGTCTGTCTCCTTTCTTAAAAATTGGGACTACATTTGCCGTCTTCCATACTTCAGGTGTTGAAGATTGTTGTTAGTTTCACACAGAGCGTCTCTGCTCCCCCGCTAAAGACCTATGGAGAGATGATGTCCGGTCCCAATGCCTTTGAGGTATCAAGTTCACCTCCTCCTCAGTTGTGTGTATTTCATCCAACACTTGTTGGTGTATCCCTTGTTGGTGTGCCATCTTATTCTGACTTCCCAGAGTCCTTTCTGTCTCCACTGAAAATACTTCTTTAAATCTCATGTTGAGCTCCTCACATACTTCTTGGTCGTTTTTTGTGAACTCCCCACCTTCCTTAGCCAACCTGATTACCTGGTCCTTTACTGTTGTTTCCTCTTGATGTAGCTATGCAACAGCTTCGGTTCAGACTTGACTTTCGATGCTATGTCATTTTCGTATTGTCGCTGGGCCTCCCTCCTTACTTGTGCATACTCGTTTCTGGCTCTTCGTCTAATCTCTTTATTTTCCTGGGTCCTTTGCCTTCTGTACTTTTTCCATTCTCTAGCACAGTTAGGTTTTGCCTCCCTACACCTTTCGGTGAACCAAGGGCTCGTTCTTGTCTTCCCATTACTTCTGTTGGCCATGGGAAAAAATCTCTCCTCTCCTCTGTCTCCTTTCATTTTGTTGTCATGTAGTCCATCATTTCGTTTACTGATTTTTCTAACAGTTCTCTTTTCTACTGAACCTCTTACAGGAAGTTACGCATGCCTGTGTAGCCCTCTTTTGTAGTTTGGCTTTTCCCATCGTACTTCTGCTACCCTCTCCATTTGTAACTCTACTATGTATTCAAAGCTCAGAACCACGTGATCACTAGCTCCGAGGGGCCTCTCATATGTGATGTCTTCAATGTCCGAACTACTCAAGGCACACACGAGGTCCAGTCTTGCTGGTTAATCCTCCCCCCTCTCACTCTTTGGTAGTGTCCTTAACATGTTGATGCATGAGGTTTTCCAGTACCACATCCATCATCTTGGCTCTCCATGTGGCTCTAGGTTTTCCTCGTCAATCTCCTTGTGATTGAAATCGCCCATAACTAGTAACTTTGCTCTACCTATGTGACCTCTTCTGGCCACCTCAGCCAGTGTGTCCACCATTGCTCTGCTGCTCTCTTCATATTCATCTCTTGGCCTCCTGCAGTTCTGTCGTGGGTTGTACTTCACTGCAATTACCACCTTCCATTTTCTTAAATCCCGATCGATTTGTAATGAGCAGTGCAACTCCTCCCCCTCTGCTCCCTACATCTTTCCTCAGGATCTGATATCCATGTGTGTACTCACCTATTTGTGGTTGCAGGGGTCGAGACTCAGCTCCTGACCCCGCCTCTTCCCTGGTCGCTACTAGGTCCTCTCTCTCCCTGCTCCGTGAGCTTTATCATACCTCGTCTTAAAGCTATGTATGGTTCTTGCCTCCACTACCTCATTTGCGAGACTATTCCACTTCCTGACAACTCTGTGACTGAAGAAATATTTCCTAACATCCCTTTGACTCATCTGAGTCTTCAACTTCCAATTGTGACCCCATGTTTCTGTGTTCCATCTGTGTGTGTGTGCGTGTGTGTATGTGTGTGTGTACTCACCTAGTTGTGGTTGCAGGGGTCGATCCATAGCTCCTGGCCCCGCCTCTTCACTGGCCGCTACTGGGTCACGTTCCTTGCTCCATGAGCTTTATCATATCTCTCCTTAAAGCTATGTATGGAATCTGCCTCCGCTACATCGCTTCGTGTGTGTGTGTGTGTGTGTGTGTGTGTGTGTGTGTGTACTCACCTATTTGTACTCACCTATTTGTGGTTGCAGGGGTCGAGTCATAGCTCCTGGCCCCGCCTCTTCAATGATTGCTACTAGGTCATCTCTCTCCCTGCTCCACTACATCACTTTATAGGCTATTCCACTTCCTGACAGCTCTATGACTGAAGAAAGACTTCCTAACATCCCTTTGACTCATCTGAGTCTTCACCTTCCAATTGTGACCCCTTGTTTCTGTGTCCCCTCTCTGGAACATCTTGTCTCTGTCCACCTTCAAAACTTGTTTTTTTTTTGTATTATTCTGTATTGTTCAGTACTTACCTTATTACTACATTTTTTACAGTATTTACCTTATAACTGCCTTATTTTTTGCCAATTTTATACACTTTTACCATTGATACATTTTTTTAATTAACTTTCAATTCAATTTAAAATCCTTATTTCATTATTGCCCTATTCTTTACTTTTTATACCTCATTGCCCAATCTTATTTTATCCTTTTACTTTTATTAACCTACTATTGCCATATATCCAAGCTTTTAATAGTCAGCAACAACTCTACCTCATAGTCTACATTCTTAGATCAACAAATCTTTCTCAGTTATTTCAATTCTTAACTAAATATATGAAATTCACCACATCATTGTGGTAAATTGTGTGACTTATTTTATATCACTACCTTGTATAGGTGACATATTTTATTTTTCTTATTAGAAGCAGCTACCAAATAATTGCAATTATTTGCTTAGACTTTTTATACATATTTACCATTAGCCATTTTCAAACTTTAACTCTAATTAGTGCTATCTCATTTTATAATTATCTTAGTTAATATCTTGTTTTGCTTATAATTAATCATAGGTAATATTAGTGTTGTATTAATAGTTTTATATCTAAATTTTAATTTTACTTTATTTCATTCTAGCTTAATACTTAACCAATACCAAACTCATTGGTGCTGCCCTATTCTTAGTTATTTTATCTTATTAGTTTATATTTCAATTTTTATTTCATCTAGCTTAATACATAGTCAATACAAATTCCATTATGTTTATATGTTACTATACTCTATTTGACCAATGTGCATTAGTTGTATACTTGTCCAAACATCCCCCCACTACAGATATCAGTACTATAACTCACCACACTATACATAATATAGCAAAATTACTATTTAACCTAAATGATGAATGATCACGTCAACCCTGATCTAAACCTATTTAATCTAACTCCCAATCAAAATTTACTAGAAAACAACTGCCTCTATTACACAGCATCACAAGCCCACACTGTCCTAAACACTACTAAAAGTATAACAGTTCTTAACTACAACGTCCGATCCTTAAGCAAACACTATGATGACCTCCTTGCCCTCCTTGATTACCTCCTTGACAACCTGGCTTAAGCAGGATTCAGTAGATATCTACTCCCTTCAAGGATACACAGCAATACACAATTGCAGACCAAACCAAGTTGGGGGAGGTATTGCAATCTATTACTCTAATGAAATATCCTGTTGTGACACCACTTGCTATAGTGATGAATATGGAGAATATATTTTTGCTAATTTTACTGCACAAAACCTTAAGACTCCCATAACAATCGGGGCCATTTACCGGATGCCTCATACAAACATCCCAAATTTTAGTGATCAACTAAAAATCCTAATAACAAACAATCAAATGAACAAACACCACCTTATTTTAGCTGGAGACTTCAACATCATCCTTGGCCTACCAGATGACCAGCCAGTAACCGATTTCATCAGCAATATGAACAACACACTTCTCATACCAACCATAACCAAACCAACCAGGCTTACCGAGTCGAGTGCAAGTATAATCGACCATATATGGACAAACATCCTAGCCCCCCTTAAATCGGGGATAATAACCGACAGCACTACAGACCACTACCCCACCTTCCTTTTAACAAACATTAGTAAACCACCATTAGAATAAACCAAAGTTTCATTTAGACTTCATGACCAGGCATCAATAAACAACTTCACAGCAGAGTTAGAGACGGTTGACTGGGCAATAAAATTTTCAAATGCCAAGGGTATCGATGATTGGAGAGACAACTTTCTTAATAAATTACATAGACTATACAACAAACATTGCCCTATAAAAATGAAACAGATTACGAATAAACGGCTAGGATGCCCGTGACTAACTAACAGCTTACTAAAATCCATTAACAAAAATCATCAATATAAAAAGAAATATAGACGGGGATTCATACATAAAGAGTTTATTAAACGCTATTCATCAGTTGTCACCAAACTAATAAAAAAAGCCAAACAATTGTACTACTCCAGCAGATTCACTGAAACAAGAGGAGATATAAAAAAGACCTGGAAAACACTCTCACAGATTATGGGCACCCACAAACTGAAAAACAACTAGGGATATTGTCCTAACTAAACCAAACGAAACCCCATTACAGCCTATTGATACAGTAAACAAGATAAATGACTTCTTCTCAATCATAGGATCAAATCTTGCCAGTAAAATCCCAGGTACCAATGCCCGAGCAACTGATTACCTAGTTGGGAATTTCCCATCCTCCTTATATCTTGCACCTACTGAACCCACTGAAGTCACCACGATAATCAAGTCACTTAAAAATAAATCAGGGCATCTGTCTCAAGTCCCACCATTAATATACAAACGAGCCGCTCATGTCCTTTCACATCCTATTTCATTACTTTTTAACAAATCATTAGAAACTAGCACTTTCCCGACACTCCTCAAAACAGCGAGGGTTACACCAATACACAAAGGTGGTGACCCCACAGACGTAAACAACTATAGACCTATATCAAATCTACCGTTGCTATCCAAAATCTTCGAGAAACTTGTGCACAAGAGATTATACTCGTTCATAACGACACAAAGCATACTCAACCCCTGCCAATTTGGCTTCAAGAAAAATAAAAGCACTAACGATGCAATAGTAAAAATGATAGACCTGCTTTACACAGCACTCGAAAATAAGGAATATCCACTAGGACTTTTTATTGACCTAAGGAAAGCTTTTGACACAGTAAACCACGGCATCCTACTCCACAAACTTGACCACTATGGAATAAGAGGTCATGCACTAGCATACTTCAAATCCTACCTCACTAATAGATATCAGTGTGTCACTATTAAAGACACATCCTTCAAGACACTACCACTAGACACCGAAGTACCGCAGGGAAGTGTCCGTGTTCCCCTGCTCTTCCTCTTATACATCAATGATCTTCCCAATGTATCACAACACCTGAAACCAATACTCTTTGTTGACGACACAACTTATGTCATCTCCCACACAAACCTTGCCACGCTTAATACCATTGTTAACGACGAATTAATAAAAATATCAACATGGATGACAGCCAATAAACTTACACTCAACGCTGATAAGACCTTCTATATTATGTTTGGCAACAGAGCAGGTGATCCACAATTAAACATTAAGATCAACACTACACCTCTTGCTAAACATAATGAGGGCAAGTTCCTGGGCCTTCACCTTGACAGCAGCCTGAAATTCAGCACCCATATCCAACACATAACAAAGAAAGTGTCCAAAACTGTGGGGATCCTCTCTAAGATACGGTATTATGTACCACAATCATCCCTACTCACACTATACTACTCACTTATCTATCCCTACCTCACATATGCCATTTGTGCATGGGGATCAACAACAATTACCCACTTAAAGCCAATAATAACCCAACAAAAAGCCGCAGTAAGAATTATCACGCAATCCAACGCTAGGCAGCACCCCCCCCCCCCACTCTTCAAAGACCTAAACCTACACACTGTTCAGAACATCCATACTTACTACTCTGCTATCTACATTTATAGAACCATTAATTCCAACTTTAACCCTGAGCTAAAACACTTTCTTGACAGTTGTGACAGGACCCATAGACATAATACCAGACATAAACATCTCTTTGAATTCCCCGTGTCTGACTAAATCTATATAAAAATTCAATGCGCATAAAAGGGCCTAAAATCTGGAACTTCCTGCCTGAAAACTCTAGAACTGCAGACACAACCTCCATTTTCAAAAGCACCGTTAAAAAACATCTTATCTCACTTATGCACCCAACCGGTAGCTAACCACATGAAAACTACTTTATCTTGCACATATCCACAGCAAAATACACTTATTGATATCTGTGATTCCCCTTACTTTGCACAGTACTAACCAAAATTCTAATACAACTATTGCTTCATAATTCTTAAGCTAGTCATAAGTTTGCCTAAGACACTCCAATATAGCAACTTTATTATGCCAATACATCACCTTTATCATTAATATATAAACTAATTGCTAAATTCTTAAACTAATTGTTAAATTCTTAAATGTTTAAATTCCAGTACCTCAATTTTGTAAACCTAATTAATTACTACAATTACCTAACCTTACTATCTGTATAATCATTGTGTCGCTATTGAGTAAGACCTATCATAAAACTGCCTGAAAAGCCTAGGCATACCTAGGCATATTATTGGCCATCTTGTAATATCTACTTCATAAAATGTATAATTATAAGTACACCCCACCTTGTATATTACTCGAAATAAAGAATTTTAATTTGAATTTGACCTTATCTATTCCTTGCAGTATTTTATATGTCGTTATCATGTCTCCCCTAACCCTCCTGTCCTCTAGTGTCGTGTGTGTGTGTGTGTGTGTGTGTGTGTGTGTGTGTGTGTGTGTGTGTGTGTGTGTGAGTGTGTGGGTGTGTGTGAGTGTGTGTGTGTGTGATAAACGCTTCCACCAATCAGGACTACAATAAATTATTTTCTCTCTCAGAGACGGACGCATCTCTGCTCACTGCGTGAAGCTGACCAATGAGGTTGTACCTAGAGATGTACGAGTCGTTAAAACCAGTTGACCAACTTACTGTGGCCATTACTCTCGCTGACTCTTCTATCAAGGTGTTCCACCTCCCTGGTCTTCATCTCTGCTTCAACTGTAAGATTGAAATTGATGTTTATTGTGAAATTATTGGTCTAATTTAGCAACATTGTCTCTTCAGTTCTGATTTGGATCTTCAGTTCTGATTTGGATAATTATTTATCTTTAAAGCATTTTTCTTTTTGTTAACAGAAAGAAATTTCATTGTTCACAACAAGTTAATTAATATTCGCTTCTAGATGTATATGTCTGATTATTTTTTTCCTCAATGTTTATTCGAACAAGAGATTAAATGGTTTAAAACGAAGAATTTTTGACCTCTTTATAAAACCTTCATTCAGTGGTCAGGAGAGATCGTACCTGCGTTAAGTTGTGTCGGGTCTTAGAGTCTGACTTCAGGGTGTTCAAGGAGAGGTTCTACTTCTCAAGGAGGAAAATAAGAAACTGAAAATTCTCCTGGGTAAGTATAGCAATGAATGTGAGGTGGTCGGGGTTAGTGTAGGGAAACAGGTTACCAGCAGTTAGGGGCGGAAGCCATTCTAAGATGGTAGATCTTTACAGTAAAGGAAAAAAACATCAAAGTGAGTTAGACTAAAAAAGATTTGAGGGTAAGAAATCTCCTGTCTGTTTTCCAGGACATATGTACTTCAATGATCAGTGAGGATAAAGGTACCACTGACTTCTCTGATAATAAGGTAAAAATATCCTTGTTGGTGATGATTCACAGATAAGATATATTAACAGTGCTTTCTGTAACAGAGATAGGAAGGTGAGGCAGGTTGTGTTTCCCAGGTTCTGGTGTTGGTGACATAGTCAACAAGTTGGATAATATCATGCCAGGTAATGGTAAGAAGCCCATTATGTGCTTTAGTGTTGATGAAAACGATATGGGGAAGGGCAGGAGACAGGAGCTAATAGATAAGAACAAGATAGCAATAGATTTATTTAGGTCTTAGGGAGGGGGTCCCGACCATATGTAGGATTTTGCCTAGATGTGGAGTGGGCAATTAATGGATTTCTAGGGCAATTGGTATAACTTGCTGGCAAGACATGTACTTCAGAGAACTTGCAATCTCATTCGTTGACAACTGGGACAATTTCTAAAGCAAACATGATGTGTAGGGAATGGGTGCATGTCTCTGTGGAAGGGGTGGTAGTGTTAGACAACTCTGTCGAATTATGGCTGTGTGTTGGAAACAACTAGATTACAGTACGAGGGATGAAAACGGCAAAAATTGCCGTTTTCAAAAACATTATTCATCAAAACTTTATTAATAAATGCAATGGAACTGGTCATCAAAAAAAGAGAGACAGTAGAGGGCAGCGAGTGACTAACTCCCTTAAGTTTAATTATAACAATAGTAGTAGCGTTATATTAATTGAACGTGAAGGAAGCATTAATATTATTACTGTAACAGGGACATAGTTTAACCTGAAAGATAGATAAATGCCTTCTGAACGCCACATACAAGGCTATAGATTGTTCCACACCGGTTGGGTTAAAGGGTTAATACGAAAGGCGGTGGAGTGGCGATGTATATCAGAGAAAATTTAAACTGTTGCATTAGGCAAGATATCAAAATCAGAAGAGACGACCACTGAATCGGTTTGGCTACAGTTTCTGGAGGGATGTGAAAATCAAATCTTCTGAGTAATTTACAGGCCCCCAAACCTTGATAGGGAACGCAGTAAACATCTTTGAGACTAAATTCACAAGATATCTAGATCCGAAAATGTTGTGTTAAAGGAGATTTTAGCCTTAGAAAAATTGATTGGAGCAATTCGTCAAGAAATCTTGAGTCTAATGACTTTCTTGACACAATCCAGAAGTTTTTTTAAACAATTTGTGAGAACCAACAAGAGGAAACAACTTGCTTGACTTGGTTCTTACTAACAAAGAATCACCTAATAATAATCTTGAGGTTAATTATGTGCTTGAGGGAAACGATCACAAATCACTCACTTCCATTATATCATAGAATTACCTTAATAACTGCAATCAAATATTTGAGCCTACTTCCGACTTAATAACACTGATAAATTACCTGAGTGAGAAATGGTGTAGTCTTGTAGGTCAGGTAGGTGGTGATATTTGCCAATACATTTTTCGAAGCATAGTTCAATGTGCCTAGACTACTTATGTTCGAAGTAAGGAAATTAGATCAAGCAAAAAATAATCCTAAATGAAAAAAAAAAAAACAATAGATTGAAAAATCTCATAGGTGAAAAGAGATGCATTTACAGGCGAATCAAAAGGAAAAAAAGGTACTTAAGAAATAAATATATTCAATTAAAAAGCAGATTAAAAATATATAAGAAAAGCCAAAAGTGATTATAAAGTCGCAAGGTATTTGAGGATTAACTCAAAAGGTTTCTTTCAGGTATATATTAGTAAGATTAGGGACAAGAGAGGTCCACTTATAAGTTGCTCAGGTCAAGTCACTGACGAAGGAAGATACTAGAGATAATTCAGAAATAAAACATTATGTAGATGATGATGGCAATAAGTTGTGCACTATCAAAGTCACTAAAGACATTGTTCTCAGAAAAATAAATGATTTAAAACTTAACAAATCCCCCAGGCCTTGATGAACTGTTCTCAAGGATTATAAACGACTGTAAGGCGGAATTTAGCAAACCATTGGCTATTCGTTTCAACATATCACTACAAACTGGCATAGTACTAGATAGGTGGAAAATGGCAAAAGTAATACGTATCTACAAAGCAGGATACAGGTCCTCAGCTTCGAATTATACACCAATTAACTTAACCTCCATTGTGAGAAATTTGATGAAATCAATAACTGCCGAGGCTATTCGACGCCACCTTGAAAGATATAAGTTGATCAATGAATCTCAGCACTGCTTTACATAGGGGTGTTCTTGTCTCACGAATTTACTAATTTTTTTGACTAAGGTATTTGAGGAGTTAGATCATGGTAATGAATATGATATTGTGTATATGGAATTTAGTAACGCTTTTGATAGATTACCACATCCGAAATTGTTGAAGAAAGTAGAGACATATGGAAAATGAGATTTTTTTCTTCCTGGATTGAGGTGTGGTTGACAGATAGGCAACAGAAATTTTAAATAAATGGGAAGAAATAGGAGTGGGAACGCGTCACTAGTGGTGTTCCACAGGGGTCAGCAGTGTTTGGCCCTTTGTTGTTCACAATATACATAAATTACATAATTGAGGGAATAAATAGCGACATCAGCAAGTTTGCCGATGACACCAAAATAGACCGAAGGATTAATTCTGATGCGGACACTAGTGCGCCACAGTAGGATCTGAATAGACTGATGCAGTGATCGGAAAGTTCTAAACCTTGGGAAAGAAAATAACCATGACGCTTATAAATTAAATACTGAAGATATTATTCACATTGGATGCGAAAAAGATTTAGGAGTTATGGTTAGCGGTAATCTAAAACCAAAACAACAGAGCGTAAGTATTCGTAATAAACTGAATAGAATTCTTGGGTTCATATCGAGAAGTATAAATAACAGGAGTCTTTAGGTTATTCTTCAAAACTATATATCGTTCATTAGGCCTCATTTAGATTATGCTACACTGTTCTGGTCACCATATTACAGAACGGGCATTAATGCGCATGAAAACGTAAAGAGAAGGATGATAAAGTTGATCTCAAGTATCAGAAATTTTCCCTACGAAGATAGACACAGGACACTGAATCTGCACTATGAGTTTTAGGACTCATTTGCCATGGTTTCAAGCCCCACCCGTTCCGTGATTGACTGATCCTGATGATCCAAGAATAATAAAACACTGACAGACCGAGGCACATTTATGCCAGATATGAGGAGTTACTTAACAATACTGAAATTAATTAAAAAACAAAAATATTGAAACAATAAAAGTTCGAGTAAATATATTAACACTACTATAGTGTGACACTAGTAGTGTTGTCACACTACTATAGTGACAACACTACTATAGTGACAACACTATTATAGTGACTACACTACTAGTGTGACAACACTACTATAATGACAACACTACTATAGTGACAACACTACTATAGTAACTACACTACAAGTGTGACAACACTACTATAGTGACAACACAACTATAGTGACACTACTATAGTGACAACACTACAAGTGTGACAACACTACTATAGTGACAACACTACTATAGTGACAACACTACTATAGTGACAACACTACTCTAGTGACAACACTACTCTAATGACAACACTACTCTAGTGACAACATTACTATAGTGACAACACTACTATAGTGACAACACTACTCTAGTGACAACACTACTCTAGTGACAACACTACTCTAGTGGCAACACTACTCTAGTGATAACACTACTCTAATGATAACACTACTAGTGTGACAACACTACTAGTGTGACACTACTAGTGTGACAACACTACTAGTGTGACAACACTACTATTGCGACAACACTACTAGTGTGACAACACTACTAGTGTGACACTACTAGTGTGACAACACTACTAGTGTGACACTACTAGTGTGACAACACTACTAGTGTGACAGCACTACTATTGTGACAACACAACTAGTGTGACAACACTACTATAGTGACAACACTACTCGTGTGACAACACTAGTGTGACAACACTGCTAGTGTGACAACACTACTATAGTGACAACACTACTATAGTGACAACACTACTATAGTGACAACACTACTCTAGTGACAACACTACTCTAGTGACAACACTACTCTAGTGACAACATTACTATAGTGACAACACTACTATAGTGACAACACTACTATAGTGACAACACTACTCTAGTGACAACACTACTCTAGTGACAACACTACTCTAGTGATAACACTACTCTAATGATAACACTACTAGTGTGACAACACTACTAGTGTGACACTACTAGTGTGACAACACTACTATTGCGACAACACTACTAGTGTGACAACACTACTAGTGTGACACTACTAGTGTGACAACACTACTAGTGTGACACTACTAGTGTGACAACACTACTAGTGTGACAGCACTACTATTGTGACAACACAACTAGTGTGACAACACTACTAGTGTGACAACACTACTAGTGTGACATCACTACTAGTGTGACAACACTACTAGTGTGACACTACTAGTGTGACACTACTAGTGTGACAACACTACTAGTGTGACACTACTAGTGTGACAACACTACTAGTGTGACAGCACTACTATTGCGACAACACAACTAGTGTGACAACACTACTAGTGTGACAACACTACTAGTGTGACATCACTACTAGTGTGACAACACTACTAGTGTGACACTACTAGTGTGGCACTACTAGTGTGACACTACTAGTGTGACACTACTAGTGTGCCACTACTAGTGTGACAACAATACTAGTGTGACAACACTAGTAGTGTGACACTACTAGTGTGAACACTACTAGTGTGACAACACTACTAGTGTGACAACACTACTACAAGTGTGATAACACTACTAGTGTGACAACACTACTAGTGTGACAACACTACTAGTGTGACACTACTAGTGTGACAACACTACTAGTTTGACACTACTAGTTTGACACGTCTAGTGTGACAACATTACTAGTGTGACAACACTACTAGTGTGACAACACTACTAGTGTGACACTACTAGTGTGACACTACTAGTGTGACACTACTAGTTTGACACGTCTAGTGTGACAGCATTACTAGTGTGACAACATTACTAGTGTGACAACATTACTAGTGTGACACTACTAGTGTAACAACACTACTAGTGTGACAACACTACTATTGTGACAACACTACTAGTGTGACACTACTAGTGTGACACTACTAGTGTGACACTACTAGTGTGACACCATTACTAGTGCGACACAACTAGTGTGACAACACAACAAGTGTGACAACACTACTAGTGTGACAACACAACTAGTGTGACAACACAACAAGAGTGACAACACTACTAGTGTGACAACACTACTTGTGTGACAACACAACTATTGTGACAACACAACTAGTGTGACAACACAACAAGTGTGACAACACTACTAGTGTGACAACACTACTTGTGTGACAACACAACTATTGTGACAACACAAGTGTGACAACACTACTAGTGTGACAACACAACTAGTGTGACAACACAACAAGAGTGACAACACTACTAGTGTTGCTTGATACAACTTTCTCAGCATTTTGAAAATCATTGGATGGTTAAAATCTCTCACATGAATAAATAGAGCATTAGAATCTTGTCCAGTTCTAATGCTATATTTATGTTGTTTTAATCTTAGTTCAAGACTTTTACCAGTTTGACCGTAATAAACTTTATCGCATATTTTACAAGGAATCTTATAGACACATCCGTCAGCATTTTGGGGGGAATTTTTTATGAAAAGTTTTTTTACTGTATCAAGATTTTTAAATACAACTTTGATATTAAAATTCTTAAGAAAGGAAGGCATATCAACCAAGTTTTCATGGTAAGGGAGAACCAACATATTTTTAGTTGAATAAGGTTGGTTGTCCCTTTTTGGATTGTAAAAAGTATTTCTAGCTATTTTAAAAGATTTATCAATTACGTTTCTTGGGTATTTTAAATCATTAGCTATTTCATAAATTTTAGAGATTTCTTCATAAGAACATAAGAACATAAGAAAGGAGGAACACTGCAGCAGGCCTGTTGGCCCATTCTAGGCAGGTCCTTCACATTCCATCCCACTAACAGAATATTTGTTCAACCTAATTTTCAATGCTATCCAAGAAATAAGCTTTGATAATTTTATTTACTCATGTGCAATTCCCACTCAAATCCAACCCCTTTCACTCATGAATTTATCCAACCTAAATTTAAAACTACCCAAGGTCCTTGCTTCAATAACCCTACTAGGCAGACTGTTCCACTCATCAACTACCCTGTTTCCAAACCAATACTTTCCTATATCCTTTCTAAATCTAAACTTATCTAACTTGAATCCATTATTGCGGGTTCTCTCTTGAGAGATACCCTCAAGACCTTATTTATATCCCCTTTGTTAATACCCATTTTCCACTTGTATACCTCGATCATGTCTCCCTCATTCTACGTCTTACAAGTGAATGTAATTTAAGGGTCTTCAATCTTTCTTCGTAAGGAAGATTTCTAATGCTATGTATTAATTTAGTCATTCTACGCTGAATGTTTTCTAACGAATTTATGTCCATTCTGTAATATGGTGACCAGAACTGAGCTGCGTAATCTAGGTGAGGCCTTACTAATGATGTATAAAGCTGTAATATAACCTCTGGACTTCTGTTGCTAACACTTCTTGATATAAATCCCAGTAATCTATTTGCCTTATTACGTACGCTTAGGCATTGCTGTCTTGGTTTAAGGTTGCTGCTTACCATCACCCCCAAGTCCTTCTCGCAATCTGTATGGCTAAGTTCTACGTTATTTAACTTATAAGTGCTTGGGTTATGGACACTCCCGAGCTTTAGAACTTTGCATTTATCTACATTGAACTGCATCTGCCATTTTTCTATGAACGCTGGACTACAAATACTTAAAGCTTTCAAAAACATTGAAGAGAAAACCGACACTTTAACTCTATCTTGATGTGAAGAATAATAGTGTACAGAGGAACAATTATTTGTAGGTTTACTGTAAATTTAAAATTTAAAATCAATGTTACCCTTAATACTAAAAACATCTAGGAAGGGCAATGAGTTATTTACTTCGAATTCAACAGTAAAATTTATAGAATGAGCTAAGCTATTTAATTTAACAAGGAAATGGTTTATGTCTACATTCTTAGGCATAAGGCTCAACATATCATCAACATATCTATACCACTTAGCTCTATTGGGAAGGATTGTGTTAAGCAATATTGTTTACCTAGAGTCTACCTGGAGAGAATTCCAGGGGTCAACGCCCCCGTGGCCCGGTCCGTGACCAGGCCTCCTGTTGGACCAGAGCCTGATCAACCAGGCTGTTACTGCTGGCCGCACGCAGTCCAACGTACGAACCACAGCCCGGCTGGTCAGGTACCGACTTTAGGTGCCTGTCCAGTGCCTGCTTGAAGACAGCCAGGGGTTTGTTGGTAATCCCCCTGATGTATGCTGGGAGGCAGTTGAACAATCTTGGGCCCCTGACACTTATTGTGTTGTCCCTCAACGTGCTAGTGGCACCCCTGCTCTTCATTGATTTATTCATGTATAAATTACTAAGAACTGGTGAAAGAGGATTTCCCATTGCCATACCAAACTTCTGAGTGTAAAACTCATCATTAAATACAAATTTTGCGTCACCAATACAAAGTTTAATAAGTTTAATGATAATGTGAGTAGTCACGAAAGCGCTTGGAATTCCTCGTTTTTTTCATAGTAGTTGTCTTGCATATTTTGATATCACCTTTTTACTGTGATATTTTTGCATATATAAAATACACATATATAAAATACACATGTATTTTAACACGTCGGTCGTCTCCCACCGAGGCAGGGCGACCCAAAAAGAAGAAAAGATGTTCATCATCATTCATCACTTTCACCTCACTCATACATAATCACTACTTTTGCAGAGGCGCTCAGATACGACAGTTTAGAAGTCCCTCCAAACTGCAAATATCCCCTCCATTAAAGTGCAGGCATTGTACTTCCCATTTCCAGGACTCAAGTCCGGCTAACCAGTTTCCCTGAATCCCTTCACAAAATATTACCCTGCTCACAACCGCTCGTCAGGTCCCAAAAACCATTCGTCTCCATTCACTACATACTAAATGGTTGGACACATAAGCAGTATAATGTGATCCTTTATTGACAACGTTTCGCCCACACAGTGGGCTTTATCAAGTCACAAACAGATCTACCTGGGTGAAAGGCACAATAGTATTTATAGGATTTAGTCAGGTGGAGAATCCTGCATGTGACAATCTTCCAAGTAGGGTGATAGAGTCTAGAACCTTGGGTAGCTTTAAAAAGATATTGGGCAAGTATATGAGTAGACTATCTGCAGTTTTCCTCCATTCTTATGTTTTTATGTGGGAAAGCGATGAAGAAGTTTCTTGGCAAGGGGTTCAGCTATGTTGTAGAAGCCGTTGTTCTGGCTTTTGGATATACGGATAAGTGATGACTCCAGGATTCTTCGGTATTGAGTGTTGTCTTCTCTGGCGATGTCTTGCGTTTCTGTAGTTGATTAAATGGTTGTGTGAATTTCGGTGTTGAACACAGACATTCCTTGAGTCGTCAGATCTGCCTGCGTACTGGTGTTCTGAAATACGTGTCTGGAGGTCTCTTCAAACAGGTGTAGTGTCTGATATGTAGAAGATGGCTAATGTAATTCCTGTTTTCAA
Source organism: Cherax destructor (assembly GCA_009830355.1). Lineage (NCBI taxonomy): Eukaryota > Metazoa > Arthropoda > Malacostraca > Decapoda > Parastacidae > Cherax > Cherax destructor. The sequence continues at coordinate 10,537 of WNWK01020577.1, read as the reverse complement.
AGCAGGGGACAAGTCACTACCGTCAAATTACCGCCCAATAAGCCTGACCTCAATTGTAGGCAAATTACTAGAGTCAATTATAGCTGATATTATAAGAAGCCATCTAGATCACTATAATTTGATTAATGATACTCAGCATGGATTCACGAGGGGCCGTTCCTGGATATCTAATTTATTAACCTTCTTCAGTAAAGCTTTTGAGGCTGTTGATCACGATAAAGAATTCGATATTGTTTATTTAGATTTTAGTAAGGCTTTTGATAGAGTACCGCACCAGAGACTGTTAAAGAAAGTGGCAGCTCATGGCATTGGGGGAAAAGTGTTGTCATGGATCGAGTCATGGCTCACCAATAGGAAGCAGAGAGTGTGCTTAAATGGGGTTAAATCCGAGTAGGGATCTGTAACAAGTGGCGTTCCACAGGGATCAGTCTTAGGCCCGTTGTTGTTTATATATATCAATGACCTTGATGAGGGAATTAATAGTGATATGAGCAAATTTGCCGATGACACGAAGATACGCAGGATAATTGATTCAAACGTAGATGTCAAGGAACTTCAGGAGGATTTAGGCAAACTCAATTCCTGGTCAGAAAAGTGGCAGATGCAGTTCAATGTAGATAAATGCAAGGTTCTGAAGCTCTGGAGTGTCCATAACCCTAGCACTTATAAGTTGAATAACGTACAACTTAGCCATACAGATTGCGAAAAGGACTTGGGGGTTATGGTAAGCAGCAAACTTAAACCAAGACAGCAATGCCTAAGCGTACGTAATAAGGCAAACAGATTATTGGGATTTGTATCAAGAAGTGTAAGCAACAGAAGTCCAGAGGTTATACTACAGCTTTATACATCATTAGTAAGGCCTCACCTAAATTACGCAGCCCAGTTCTGGTCTCCAGATTACAGAATGGATATAAATTCGTTGGAAAACATTCAGCGTAGAATGACTAAATTAATACATAGCATTATAAATCTTCCGTATGAAGAAAGATTGAAGACCCTTAAATTACATTCATTTGTAAGACGAAGAATGATGGTAGATATGATCGAGGTATACAAGTGGAAAATGGGTATTAACAAAGGGGTTATAAATAAGGTCTTGAGAATATCTCTCCAAGAGAGAACCCGTAAGTTTAGATTTAGAAAGGATATAGGAAAGTATTGGTTTGGAAATAGGGTAGTTGATGAGTGGAACAGTCTGCCTAGTAGGGTTATTGAAGCAAGGACCTTGGGTAGTTTCAAATTTAGGTTGGATAAATGCATGATTGAGAGGTGTTGGGTTTGAGTGGGACTTGTACATGAGTAAATATAATTATCAAAGCTTATTTCTTGGGTAGCATTGAAAATTGGGTTGAGCAAATATTCTATTAGTGGGATGAATTGTGAAGGACCTGCCTAGTATGGGCCAACAGGCCTGCTGCAGTGTTCCTCCTTTCTTATGTTCTTATGGATGTTTCGCCCATGTATAATTTTCTGCAGTCATTACAAGGGATTGTGTATACCCCTGCAGAGGATTGAAGCTTGTCCTCTCTATTACTGGTAATGTGGAGGTAGATATTTGGAATGAGGTATTGGAAAAGATGTTCTTATGTTTGTGACTCGCTAAAGCCCACTGAGTGGGCGAAACGTTGTCAATAAAGGATTACATTATACTGCTTATGTGTTTATTTTTCCATTGTGTCGGTATTTTATACCATTTATTTCCATGTTGGAACCGTGCTTGGTAAGGAAGTTGATGGGGAGGACTATGTATCTGTTCTCGACAGTGTCTTCTCTGGGTGTGTTGAAGATGTTTAATGCCCGTCGTCTGCAGTCTTTAATGAAGTGACGAGGATAGTGAAGTTTAGAAAAAACTTGTTCAATAAGGGATCTTACCTAACCTAACCTCCATTCACTCCAATCTAACACGCTCACGCACACTTGCTGGAAGTCCAAGCCCCTCGCCCACAAAACCTCCTTTACCCCCTCCCTCCAACCTTTTCTAGGACGGCCCCTACCCCGCCTTCCTTCCCCTACAGATTTATACACTCTCCAAGTCATTCTACTTTGATCCATTCTCTCTAAATGACCAAACCACCTCTGACTAATGCTTTTAGTAACTCCACATCTCCTAATTTCCACACTCCGAATTCTTTGCATAATATTTACAGCACACATTGCCCTTAGACAAGACATCTCCACTGCCTCCAGCCGCCTCCTCACTGCAGCATTTACAACCCATGCTTCACACCCATATAAGAGTGTTGGTACCACTATACTCTCGTACATTCCCTTCTTTGCCTCCATGTATAACGTTTTTCGTCACCACAGATACCTCAACGCACCACTCACCTTTTTCCTTCATCAATTCTATGGTATACCTCATCCTTCATAAACCCATCTTCTGACACGTCAACTCCCAAATATCTGAAAACATTCATTTCTTCCATACTCCCTTTCTCCAATGTGATATCCAATTTTTCTTTATCTAAATCGTTTGATACCCTCATCTCCTTACTCTTATCTATGTTTACTTTCAACTTTCTACTTTATATATATATATATATATATATATATATATATATATATATATATATATATATATATATATATATATATATATAAAAGGATGGGGTCCACCTCTGGTACAAATTGTGGGACCCATAGCCTCGGAGAAGTGGATAAAAGGCTTCAAGGAAGAATATTTGGATTTCTTCCTGATGCCATTTGAATATTCCACTTCTCCTACCACCCCATCTTTTAATTTTTTTTTTTACCAATAGGTATGTTTTATTACATAATATGGTACAAAAGATTTGAGAGATACATTGTTGATATAAAGATGGCATATACAGTACACGAGGTGAGAGATACATGTCTAGTACATATTGTTACATCTTTGTCACTGATTATAATGCGAAAATCTCATCCAGCTCTTCCGAGCTGGTGCGCGTGCCCAGAATACAGCATGCATTACCCTCTGAACAGCAGCGCTGAGTCGCTGGAACAGAAAACTAGCTGCCCTGGGATCCCTAGTTACCCTGTTGAGTCTTTTGCCCAGCTCCTTGAGGAACTTAGATGCACTCTTTCCCCATGAGCCAAGGGTCTCTGAGCCTATGGGAACAAACATATAATGATGGGCAAGTTCTCCATATTTTCTCGACTTCTGGGACTCCCTGAAGGTGGCAGCAGCCCCTCCTTCCTCCCTGGTGTACTGGAGATAGGTATCAGCCAAGGTAGATGCACATGTGTAGTCCCACACCACCTGCTTGCCGTCTGTCCAGGCTTGAAGGGTGATACCATCTGGACGCTTTTGGTTGCCATCAGATCTGCATAGTTGGGGTGGTTCCCTTACTGCTGGGCATCCGGCTGTTGTGAGGCTCCTCTTGATAATGTTATTAACCTCTTCATGTCTTGCAATCTTTCCTCGGATTTACGACACAAGACCATGGTACCCGAATCGGTCTGCTGCTTCACTGCCACAAATACACCTGTGTTCGGCGAGAATAGGGGCGGCAAGTCGAAGGGCAACACCAATGCGGATGGTCTGTGGGTCGAGGCGTGTGCCAAGGCTGGAGTTGGGAACAGCCAAAAGAAAGTCCCCTGCATGAGGAGCTCTCACTGCAAGTAGGCGGGCTCTATCCTTCCCTGACACACTCTGAAGCATTGCTGAGGCTATATCTCTACTATTGGGCCATCCCAGTGCGACTGTTTGTAGTTGTTGGGGAGCAGGCCTGGTTTCAGAGCCTGTTAGGTTATCCCAGATCCTGGCTCCATCAACGAACTTTTGGTCATGGATTCCAATCGTGTCCCTAAGATGTTCAGGAGAATTGCTGCTACAAGCCCTCTGGATGCAATGCATGAAGACAGGAAAGCAGGTAGAGCAATCTGAGATGACTTGCGGACACCAATGCCTCCTAGTCTGACTGGGAGTGTAGCTTGGTCCCACTGCCCATCTTCTAGAGTAAGGTTAAGTACTTTAGTAAAGATCTGCCTCAGGATACTGTCATATTCGTGCAGTATAGGATTATCATATGAAGGAGCACATCTTAGGAAATATGTCAACCTGGGCAGACTCAAGCATTTTGTGAGGAGGTACAAGGCATCATGGGTGTCAAGATTGCCTATTCGTTGTTCCATTCTCCTCAATTCTTCCAGTTTCTTCCTGAGAATTGTGTCAATGGCATCTCTTCCCAGAGGTGCTCCAAGCAAGACACTATTAGTAGGGCAATGACTGTTGCTCCTGGTAGTTTTGATAGCACTGCATCTATCACTTGTTGATTGACTGATATGATTTCACATTTGGATGGATTCAGGATGAGACCCATTTCCTGTCCCTGTGTCATCACCTGTGTAAGATCATCTACAAGGGACTCCTTTGTACCTGCTAGTGTGCCATCATCCAGGAACCAGATGTTTAGCTCACTGGTCAGTCTTACTGTGATTTCCCTAACTGCTATACAGAAGAGAAATGGTGCGAGAGGGTCCCCTTGCTGGACACCCTCTGATGATGTGATTTCATGCTCTCCAAACAGGAGCATTGATTCCTTGCTATATCCAGCTGAAACAAAAGGGAAGAGACCTGGAAAATGTTCTTGTACAGCTGCTAATACTACGTCCCTTTTCAGGAGATTAAATGCATTCTTGAAATCTAATTTAACCACTGCATTGTCCTCAGGCAGGTTGTCGATATATGCCCTTGTTGCATGAACCGCTGCTTCACTTCCTTGAGAGACCCCAAAGCCAAGCTGGTTTGGTTGAAGCATGATGGCTGCCTCTGCGCGAATACTTCTGACAGCAGCTTTAGAAACGAGGCGGCGAAACGTGTTGCCCACTGCGATTGGCCTAATTCCTCCATCCTTCTTTTTAAGGGCACAAAGTGATGCTCCAAAAAGAAAGGTTTAATCTCGTCAGGAATCAGACCAGCCAAGGAATTGTTAACGAACCTTGTGATCTCTGACAGCAGTGTCTCTGCAATCTCCCGATAACTGGATTAACCATTTCCTTTAAATGTTGTGGCCTTATTCCAGTGTAACCCCAGCAGAGCCGGAAGGGAATGACATTATTGCTTTGTAAATGTCGGAGTCTTGCACAATCAGTGGTTCCACAGTGGGGACAGAGGTGTTGGAACTGTTGGTCCCCCGGGTTTTCCCCTGGCAGGGTGCTTTCCTCTAAGTGCTTCAGCAGTGTCAGCATCTCTGGGGGCAACTGTATCTTCACTGGTGATAATTCTGATTGCTCCCACTGTGTTGCCCTCTTCAATTTTCTTGCTCACTTGGACTCTGATTTTTCGCTGTCAGTGGAGTGAGTGGGGTTCTGCCTCTCCCATTTTTGTGTTGATGGGGAAGGGGAATGAGGTTATCAGCTCTAGGAAAGTCTCTTAAGGATTTAATGATCATTGAGGCTAGCCTCTTTCCCCTTCTTTCCGGCACAGCTAAGCAGACATTGCCAAAAGTAGTAAGTTGTGCCATGCCTTGATGGTTGGTGGAGCATTTAGGATAGCAGAACCATCGTTTACTTTTATTAAGAGGTCTGTAAGTTTCCCAGCTGCGTGTGGACGGGCTGCTTTGGGAATATGTGTGAGTGTTCTGATACCTGTTGCTTTAATTGCTTCCAGGATATTATCTGATGAGATGAGATCTGTTGGGAGTGGGTTCAGGTGCCTGAAGTGGCTCTGGGTCATCACTGTCCACAGGAGGACATCCTGAACCCGGGCAGCTGCCATGTTTACGGAGGAAACCATTAGAGTTGAGACAACGAAGCTGTAAACACGACCGACACTTGCCTCTCCTAGTATTGCCAGCCGTGCCATTTCCCTGGCTGCTTGCTTCCTCCTGACTGGCATTCATCTGGCTAGGTAGACTGTAGTGGAGTACGACATGCTGGGTGGGTAAGGTGCGTGGAAGGTAGTGAACTTGACCGTGGTGGCCTGGTAGGGCTTGAGGGGTGTCGCTGGGATTTGGGTGAGGGAGGCGCAGGTAGTTGGGTGGGGGAGGCGCAGTTTGTTGGGTGGGGGTCGCCAGGGAGAGGAGTGAGGGAGTACACTACACATGGATTTTGCACTCTATATATTGTTCACACTGTCTTACAATACACACAATACACACAACATTATTTGTTTTCCATGTACGTCATGAAAGATGTGGGTATGTGCACTGTTGAACACCAGTGTCTTCCTTCACCACCTACACACAGCGCCTCTTCCCTCTCCCCTGTGGCGTGGGGAGGAGGCACTGGTCACTCCTCGTTAACATTAACCACACATTGTTTTTCCATAACATATGTCTCTAATTATTCCATGCATCGACACGTAATCATTTCTAGGTTAACTGGAAGCATGGCGCATGGTGCTGGAGGTAGATGTTTTTATGAGAGATTTCCGAGGTTTGTATATACGATAATCTTGGCCGGCACACAGTGTAGGCCTTATTCTCCCCACCCACACTGGCCATCTTCCACAATATATATATATATATATATATATATATATATATATATATATATATATATATATATATATATATACGTATATATAACCTAGGTTGGTAGACATCAACCTGCCCAGGGAGGTACTACCGTCCAGCCAAGTGAGTGTAAAATGAAAACCTGTAATTGTTTTACATGATGGTAGCATTACTGGTGTCTTTTTTCTGTCTCATAAATATGCACGATATCAAGAACGTCTTGCTACTTCTACTTACATACACTTAGGTCACACTACACATACATGTACAAGCATATATATACACACCCCTCTGGTTTTTCTTCTATTTTCTTGTTTATTTCCTTATTTTCTTGTTTATTTCCATGACTAGTAACCCCTTCTCCTGTATACATTACAAAATGTAAAAGGAGAAACTTTCGTTTTTCCTATTGGGCCACCCCACTTCGGTGGGATACGGCCGGTTTGTTGACAGAAAGAAATATACATGTATACATACATATAAGACTCATGTGTAGCACCTGGGTATTCAAATCTTGTTTCAGAAACCTCTGTCTTTAACATTTCAATGGAATGGTCGTACTTGTCGTACTATTTACCTTTACTCTCATCTTTATCTTTTCTTCGTGATAAATTTCTTTAGAAATTATGGCAGTCTAAAGAAAATTTCGATGTATGCGCTGCAAAATGACCGAATTCCTCACACAGGAAGATTATGGAATGGCAGCGGACGAAGAAACAAAAAGCTTTGGAGGAGAGAGCAAGATTTGTGTGGATGTGGGTGGACGGGATGCCTCTGCGGGCCATCGCCCGGGAGACAGGGGCCAGCGTCAACACCGTCTACAGGTGGGTCCATCGCTGGCAGAAGGAAGGCAATGTCAACAACAGACCTCGAAGGTACAACCCACGCATATATAGAAAAGTGTTCACAGCGACTAACCCTGACGTTATGTATGGGGCCTCCGACGCTTCATCACTGAATAACAACTGTTTTCTTCATTACGAGAGCGGTTTCAATTGTTTGCCATGTTACTGGCAATATTTCTTGGAGAGGGAAGCATATGGCTGTCAGACATAATACATGGATCAACTGGGCTCCTCGCTAATGTTAAGAAAATACATCTGCATCGCAATGATTTAATTCAGTGATCAATTCGAATGAAACTTTTATAAATTGGGATAAATTTCACATAACATTCATCTGGAAGAACTCTGTACATAACCAAAAAAAAACGATCTAAGCTTTGAGATGTAAGATCTTGTGCCTCATTCTTTAATAATGAAAGATTATCAACAATGTTTGAACTTAATTTTAAATCACTAAGTTAAAAAAAAAAATTAAACCTTCTTGGTGCTTTTGTCTGCCTAATTCCACAAGTTAACAATATTTCAGGACAAACCGTAAAGTTATTAAAGATTACAACTAACATTTAGTGTCTTCCTGCCACTTCATTTTGACATACTTTCAGTAGATGGTAACTTGTAGTTCTTATTTTATCGGCACTTTTCAGTATGTACTTTATACTTTATACTTTGCTTACAAGATATATACACTGAGAGTGTATACACACGTTAAAATATAATCTGAGCCAAATATAATTTTTGTTTTCTTGTACATAAATTTAATGTGTTGATGAGTTGCGGGGGACTACACTGTATTAGATTAAATTCTAAGAAAATAAATCGAAAAGTAATTTTATATTATTTAAGGATATTTATGAATAAATGTTCCTATGAATAATGACACGTTACAAAAATAAATGTGATAAAAATCCTCGTTTTTTTAATATTAATTTTTAGATTGTAACAAAAAACATATATACTAATATCACAATAAATCAATGCAATTATACTAAATTGTCATATTAGTTTAAAAAACAGCGTATGTGAAGCATTAATATAAGTAATCGCAGAATTTTGGAAGAGATTCAAAATAAATTATTTTATAATATAGGAAGATCTTCAAGCGTCTACAGTGTCCCTTTGATCCAGTTTGCATGACGACATTCACAGTTTGGTTTCTGCATTATATACAATGACAGTATAAAAGACAAGCAAAATATTAATAAATGAAGAAGTACTTCATTAAATGGAAATTAATAAATAATGGTTTATGTGAATTTTTTAACTAAATTTATCATTGTATTTATGCACCAATATATATACAAAATAATGTGAGTAGACAATAAAGAGATGATATATTATAGTCACAAACAACTCGCAAGGAATGAGTGGCATATAAAGAATACTTGGTGTATTCTAATCTTACATCCAAGAATAATGAAGGGTGTGTGTTGAAAGCATTCTTTATATATCAACAGCTAGTACACAGATAGTGAGTCGTATATACAGAGAGGAATCCTCATATATTCACATCCAAATGGGAAATTATAGTATAAATTTGAGACTGTCCGGTCACTTGTGTGTTAAATGTTCATAACTGTGATTCATATTCTTTATTTGATGCTGCCAGACACAATTAAGTGAAGAAAATGTTAAATACCTGGAGAGATTTCTTTACTACGTGCCTTTAAATATTGACTACTGAATAATAAGTGCTCTCTTTCACTCTGTCTGTCTGTCTGTCTCTGTCTGTCTGTCTGCCTCTCTCTCGCTCTCTCTCTCTCTCTCTCTCTCTCTCTCTCTCTCTCTCTCTCCCTCTTTATCTCTATCTCTATCTTTCACTCTCTCTCTTAACTGGTTGATCTGGAAGACATAAAGAGCCTTCAGACATCTTCAAAGGAATTTTCAATATGTTTTCGTCCTCCATCTACTTATATTCATTTCGCTCAAAAGACAAGACGACCTCATCCGATCGGCTTCACATTTTCAGTGTTGTTCTAAGGTAATTAGACCAAGATTCTAGAAACACCTGGTATATGCAGGTGCTTTTTGACCAAAGTTGTAGTACCCAAACCCAGCGTCCTGGCATGGCTGTGATGAACTCCCAAACCCTCCGTACCTGGGAACCTTCTACAGAGCTGCCTCACAATTTGACGTGTGGGCAGATTTGTCCACGCACTAATTGTTTGTTCATAAAGCATGGGATTGTTGATATTTCTGCAATAACTCGAGAATGCCTCTTTAGATGGGCTTCAAATTTTCAGCCCTTGTGTTTTACGGAAAGCAAAATTCTTGTTGTCATTTGGCTCCAAATGTCCCGATTTTCAAATTCTGTTTTTTTTATATAGTGAATATGGTTTCCTTTCAGTAAATAATGAATGGCTCATCTTATCGGCTACAAAATCTTAATCTTAATGTATTTCATAATTAGAAAGACACTATAAAAGTTTAAGCTGTTTAGGTTCCATTTTAAAACCTTATGAAATTTTAAAAAAATCTTGTAATCGGTTGATTCACAGCAATTCAATCTGGCGTTAAATTTGATCTAAATTTCAAATTGTCAATTTCTTTAAATAAATTGGTTTTCCTGTAATAGCTGTAGAATGCCTCTTATGATCGACTTCACTCACTTAAGACATGATGTATTTTAATCGCAAATATTTTATTTTACTGAATTTGGGCTTTGTGCCAGCCTATTTTATAATTTTATAGATCTTTTTTTTTCATGCTGGTCTTTCTTAAAAAAAATCCCAATTTTATTTTAGAACAGCATATTCGATAACTGAGAAATTTGAAAACTCGCGTTTTTACAGCGTTTTTAGTTTTCACGAGTTTAGTGAACCATTAAATAATGTAGAGATTAATGACTGAGCGCCTCAGTGTGAGCTGCAGTGTTGTCGTTTCATCTAACTCCCTCCATCACCTTCCTTTCTAATTTCAAAAAGGATTATCGGATCGGCTTCAAATTCACATCCCAAGTGAATTAATTGGCAAGTGCGGATGATCTGTGATTAATGTAATAATAACCATTCCTGAAATTGGTATTAATGAGATATATATAGAAAGCCTATTTTGTTTGCAGACATAATTTCAAAATTTGTGTATCCGACTTAGAAAAATGGCTGGAGTTAATAAAAGGTGACGTTTTTAATATTTTTAACCTCGAAATGGTATAGTGTTATTTTATAGTTATTTTATAATTTTGTGTTATTTTTGTCTTGATGCAGGTGAATGGCTTTTGATCCAAGGAATTGGAATTATTGTAGAGAATCT